>JASFDD010000165.1:0-42800 GCA_036937055.1 Nidula microcarpa | reverse complement strand
TGGATCATTACCCATTTGG
The DNA here is from genome assembly GCA_036937055.1 of Nidula microcarpa. Lineage (NCBI taxonomy): Eukaryota > Fungi > Basidiomycota > Agaricomycetes > Agaricales > Nidulariaceae > Nidula > Nidula microcarpa. Next base: position 42,781 of record JASFDD010000165.1, on the reverse strand, counting down.
TTGGGCAACAAGCTGGGAGATATCAAGGCACAGCATTGAAGAGGCAGGGATCAAACAAAGGACAAGCAGGGAAAGGGTGGGTGCCATGATGCTGGAACAGAGTGCTGGTGGGCTGTCAGAGTAAACAAGAGCCCATTGTCACTGGGCAGACCTATAGAAATGGCAAGTAAGTGCAAAAGAAAAAGGAATGAAGAATGAGTCACCCTTGTGACTTGTTCTTGAATGTACCTCATGGGTCTCCCTCCTCTAGGGTCTCCCCTTAGCTCTCCTCTCACCTTTCATGCTAGACAGTTAGTTGTGAGGGAACATGCTTGGTTGAGGTCAAGGTCAAGGGCATGCTTGGGTGTGCTCAGTCGGGGTCGAAGTTGAGGGTGTGCTCAAGCATGCTTGGTCAATGTTGAAGTCGAGGGTGTATGAGGTCAAGCTTGTGCTCATGCTCATCTGAATCATATGTCATCTAATTGGATGCAAAGATCATCAGTTTATCATATATATCAATGAAAGAAAAGCTAACAGTTAATTTATAAAGGCTTGTTGCAATTGTAAAGGGTGCTAGATGCTGCATAGGATGTGTGATGTGGTGGTGGTCATTCGTGCCATTTCATATTCAATTGAAAGCAAAAGATGTTAGATTCCTGAGTGTATCTGTGAAAGAACAACTTACTACTAATATTTTGGGGTTTCAGTAGTCGGAAACTGTGAAGAAGGGGTAAGGAGGAAAGGAGATGGTGGTTGACAATAATGTTCAACAACATTGATCATCACTGATCTCACACTTGGCATTTTCTGGCTCTCCATCATCGGGAGCAACAAGTTCGAACTAGATGTCTGGGGCTCTTATATTTTGCTTAAATATAAGTTTGTTAACTACAAGATAGCCCTTCTATAATTTTAGTAATAATAACAAGGTATATAGTGCAAGAATGATGACACTAGTGACTAGAGAAATTCAAGCTCCAATTCCTTGTCCCAGGCTACATCCTCTTTGTCCTCAATGAGCATCTCCTCAAAGTCAAAGAGATTAAGCTCCTCAACCTGTGAATTATTCCAAGCAGCCATATTGCAAAGGTCTGGTCCCCATGCCAAGTTCAGGTTTTCATCAAAAGCCCAGTATATTTATTTAAAAGTGTGGTTTGAGTGAACTGTAAAGTACAAATATTTTTGCTTGAATGAGGCTGAGAAGACCAGTTGAGACCCCAAAGACTGGTCTTTTGTCAGTCTTGAAAATTCTGAGATGTCAATGGACTGAAGACCAGACCGCAGTTGTGGTCTTGATCAGTCTTGAGAATTTCCGGTCTTGATCAGTTACAGTCCAGTCCAGTCTCAGTCTTTTTCCAGTCTTGAGACTGGACTTTCAAACACTAAGAACATAGAACACAATTATTTGCTCAAGAACTTCATAGAAAATCCTGAATCAACTTGTGTTAGGATTTTATTAATTACCTTTATATCTTCCCAAAAGGACAAGCTCAGACCTTCTTTTCTAAAAAAAAATGATATGACTGCAGGTGGAGATTGTGCTTATTTTCTGAGGGAGGTAGCCTCAAAATATTATGGGATTTTGTGAAATAGATAGAGTTTAAGCCTACTTTGAATATTACCAAAAATTATGGGATGAAATTGTGCCATTGTATGAAAACACATCAGTCAGTTACTTTGGGGGCATGAGTACAGTACATAGCTAAGGAACTGTTGATGTGATGGCAGATGACTGTGCCATTTATTCCTCTTATTCCACTGTGGTCATTGCCATCAGTGTCTGGGTATCCTCTAAAGGTAGCACCCCACCTAGCACACCCACTGAATTGATGATAAAGCTAAATAAGTGTTTCTTACATGCTTTGGTGTTGGTCAAGGAAAATTGGTCCTGTGCTCATTGCCTGATACAGCATATGGTATGGTGGAGATGGCTGGGAAGACACACTGAGATGGAATGGGGAAACACAACCTGAACATTGTCATCATTGTCACCGATGTCCATTTCTCTCTGTGAATGTACCTGTTGAACCAAATCTGCACATGCTCAGGGTGACATTGTGGGGATGTCATCTAATCTAATCTTGTTGTCAACTCTGCACTCCATGGAGTCCTACTCCATGTGCCCACCCCCCCCATTGCAATGTCCTCATTGTGTTTGGAAAAGAGTTCTTCACTAAGCCTTCATCCACCTCAACTTTGCTCCTTGTTCAGGTGTGTGCCCCACTTTGTTGTGGCCTTACAGCAAGTTCAGGCTCTCCTGCATACTTGATGGTTCTTCAGCAGGAGCCAGGATTTCCTCTACCTCTGATGCTCTTCTGGCTGTGACCACTTTGGGGTTATTGTCCCCTCTTCCATCCTCTTCTTCATCTATCTGAGCTGTATACAACTGGTCAACTTTTGTTACCAGACAAATAACAGCTGAATACTTCTCTTTGCTTGTGAATTTCCTCAATTGCTACCTGCTCCTCAGCAAGTCTTGTTACCAAGTGTGGATGGAATAAATGAAGGCATCAAGCACTGAATCTACCACCTATTGGGAGACCCTCAAGTGTTTCCAAACAGTATGAGTTTACTATACACTCTACAACTCAGCATGGTGTCACCATTTAGGTAATGATTTTTTTTTAGTTTTAAATGTGTAATCTAGGTCATTTCTGTAAACTTGAACAAGATCATCAATGGCAAATGTAACTTCACCAGGTTTAAGACCCATTACTTCTTTGTCAAAGACTACTTTGTGTTTCACAGTGTGTTCTATGGCATGAGAGTAACTGTCAAGGAATTGTTGGTCTGAATATGCTAGCTGAAGTTCTAACTCTTCCTTGGTTATCCCTTTGTTGAGCTTATTAAGATTGGATGGCTTTGTGTTAACCACCAAGCCTAATAAAAGCTCATTTGGTAAGAAGTTCAATGATGGAAGAATATAATCATTAATAGAGCATACAGCCTCCTCAAGATAATTGGGCCAATTCCTGGGGATTGACGTGAGCTCCATTGCTTTGTATTCATCTTCCCCAAGATCTGGAGCACACATGTGCTTGAGGCGACCTAGTGGTTTACCATTAGTGCCTTCATTAAGTCCACTTACCTATGGAGAGTAAGCTGCAATAATGTGGTGCTTTGTTCTTTGAGCTTCACAAAATGCTTTCACATCTTTCACATCAAAATGCAAACCAACATCAGTCATGAATGTTTCAGGGCTTGTAAAAAATGAACAAATACTCCACAATGAATCCACTGTTGTCTTTGCAGTACCATGAGTTTTGATTGAAACCCAGAGATTTTGACAATAAGTGTCCATGAACATTGCCAGTATGTGAAAGCCACCCTTTCCAGTAGGCAGGGATAAGTAATCCATGATGTATAGTTCAAAAGGGTGACATTGTGTTATAAGCTCAAGCAAGGAATGTAAATGTGTTGGACTGAATGGCTTGCAGTGAACACAGTCAAGAATGGCCTTCACACTAGACTTATCCAACCTTGGGCTGCATATACTATCCATAAGCTTGACTTTAATGAGATCCCTACCCAAATGTCCATTGCATGAGTGTTTGAATGTTGCCATTTCAATGGCTTTGTTTTGGTTAATACATTCAACATAGGACTGTGCACATGTTCCATGGCCTGCACCAATTACCTTCTACAGTTTACCTTCCTTGAGCATATATCCCAATGCTTGGTGGTGTGCACACCTCATTGCATGATGGTTTGGCTGTGGCCTAGTTCCAAGAGGGCATTCACAACCTCAAGAAACAATGGCTTGGTGGTGAATCTCTCCTTCAATGCACTATATGTGGAAACATCAGCAATATGGAAAATATTGTGAAGGATATTGTCCTTGGCCTCTCAATCAGGGCTGACAATCTAGTCATTCTTGTGGTTAGAGCTAGGCTCAATGCCTATGAAACTTTGACTGTGGCCATCTGCAACATTGGTTACACCTGGTCAATGATGAGCATCTGTAATGTGGTGAGTGAGGATTCCATCACTCCAATGAGCATGTGTAGCACTAACTATCTAATAGTATAATCTGTTAATATTTCCTCAAGTAGGCCAACATCTAATGCCAATGCCAGAGCTCAAAACAGTTTTTGGGTGTCCAGAATTCAGCATTGGAATTTCACCTCTCTGGACCCCCTCAAATTCACCTTTGGCATTGGTATTGGCATTACACCAAAGCTGCTTTGAGCTCTGGCATTGGCATTAGATGTTGGCCTACTTCAGGAAATATCAACAGATTATATTATTAGCCAGTCATTCATTGTCATGTCTTACTCACATGTTGGTTGATATCATCATCTGTCTGAGTTCAAAACAGGTCCTGAGGAGCATATAATGTGAAACAGGCAGTGCAGGTTTAACTATCAACACCTGTTGGCCAGTTGTGCATCCCCTTCTGTCTTTGCCCCCAGTCACTATTCCTACACCCACTCCTTACTTTGCTTGTTGTGTATGTGCCCACCCTAACCCACCCTTGAAAAATTGCGAAGTTATAAGAAAGAGAATCATCTCTACTCCTAAAATAAGTTGGCTTTGGAAGTTTTTAGAGATAAGAAGACCATCTCAACAAACTCAGAAGCTAGGTTTGGGGAAAGGAAGTCCACCCACTGCATCTAGCTAGAATATTGCCAGACATCACATTTCATTTATATTGAGCTAGCTTGTACCATTTTTTGGATATATCTCATTTCAGACTTGCCCCCACAAACATGAGGTTGTGAGCATTAGTGAGGGAGCACAGCAATTTTTATTGCCAGTCTATGCTACAAATGTAGGGTTAGGGTGGAGCAAAACCACAAGCCAAAGGCAAGCTGTTGAGTGACTACTAAAGACAAGGAAGCAGGAATGCAAAGATCTCCTGCTCAGGTGGGAAGAAGAGAGCTTTTGGTGTGTTGACCTTGTCAGTGCATCCTGCAGGTTTTTATACACAGCCAGTGTGAGTCATAATGACAGAATTATTTATTGCATTGTACTGCACGAGCTTTAGCCAAGACTGACTGCACAGCAAGTTCTATTGTTCTTATCCAGTGAACTGGGCCCAGATTACCAGATAAGACAGATAGGACAATGCTCTGGATCATATTCAAACCAGTCTGCTTCATGGGGTGACTGTGTCCACATAAAATCTGTGTGGAAACCAATCATCCCAAGAGGTAAGCTGTCTAATACTTCTTGGTTGCAAATTGATGGATGATATCCCATGCTTTCAAGTCTGTGCTGGGAGCTAGGAGTTTGGAGGGGCCTGAGGAGAAGGTGAGTACTGTGTTGGTGGGGGGCTGAATGCTGGTATGGTTCCAACAATTCTTGATTCTCATTAGCTGAACTGCATTCCAGGCTGCTTGTGCCATCAACATGGCTTTGAGAAGCTTGATCTTGTAGATGTTATGCTCACCAGCATCATCAAGATCTAATGCCTGAAGACAGAAGACATGCTTGTAATGAGCCTTGAAGCACCAGATTATCCCTGCATCACATGGCTGGACATATGAAGTGAGGTTGGGTTCAAAATATTCAAGGTCAATGTTCTTTGGCATGTAGAAGATGAAGTGGCCAGAAAAGTTATCAACAAACAGGCAAATGTTGCAATGTTCATTCTGCATCCTAATGTCAAGTAGTATTACCCATCTAAATAGAAATTTTATTAAGTACTTGTTTTTCAAACAGATGAAAAAGTGTACATACTCTTTGAAAAAATTGGCAGTCATCCAAGCCTTTTTATTGGCTCAATAATAAAATCCTTGTTTCTGAGGAGACTTGCCCTTGAAGCATGAGGGCATCTGCAATCTTCTGATAAAGAAGAGTGGCAGTTTCTCACTCCCATCTGCATTGCGTGCAATCCTGATTGGAATTCGAAATTTATCCTTCTTTTTGCCACTCATTCTGGGTTGCAAGTCTGCAATTGGGAGGTGCACAAAAATGTAATTCTTTTAAGTGCAACTATCTTGAGAAAGCATAAAAAACCCACAATGCAAAGAAGCTGGTCTCATCAAAGTTAAACCTGTCCTTGCAAGGATATTTCTGCAAAATCTGTTGAACACAAAGATGCTCTGCTTCAACAGTAGCAAAATCAACAGAGCCTGCTACCCTGTGCCTTCACTGCTCCCTTAGTTTGTTAGCTTTGGAGAACAAATAAACCCATGCATCACCATGAAGCCTCTCATTTTCTGGAACATTGAATTGATCTTCAAATTTACTGCATTTTGCAACAAGCATAGGGCCATTGACTGCCTCTCCCTTTTCCTTCATATGCTTTACCCACAAAAAAAGGGCTTTCTCTACATCAGGACATGTCACAACATGTGGTTACTTTGAAGACAACATGTTTGGTGTTTCCTGAATGCATGCTTCCAGTTCTGCTCAATCATGTAATTTACATGACAATGTTTCCTGTGTGAAGATCAATGTGCTGTCAGACTGTGTCTTGAAATATGATGCAATGGCTTGCTGGGAAAGGTCAGGATGTTCATCAACATATTGAAACACAGTCATCCAGTTGTGCAGAGTGAGATTTATGTGTGTCCTTTTCTGAGATGGCTGGGTAGAAGTCTTTAGAGCATCCTTAGATTTGCATACAGGTGCTTTAGTCATCTAGTAGGGTGCAGGCTTCAAACAAGGCTGACATGTGAATGTTGTGTCAGATGGCATGATGGGGACAAAGTGCAGGAATGGGGGGGAAATGTTTACAAGCAATGCTGATGAGTGTTTTGTTCTACAGTGGAAAAGCTCCTGTATAGGATTATTTGTATGCATTATTCTAGAATTTTTGTCTCACATCTCCATTCAAAAATGACTGAGAGCTCCATTTGTAGTTGCTAGTCTGATGGTAATGTTGCACTTCAGACAATAAAAGCTGCCAAAAATAGGCTGAAATTCCCATCTCATAATGCATAATGACCCTCCCAAGCTGATGAATTATTCAATATGCAGTGCCCAAGGCTAATCAACATGGTTCAGGCCTGAACTCAATGCATTATGAGGTTTATGTATTAGTAAGCTATGCATTATGAGAAGGTCTACTGTACCGGCAAGAGTAGCACCATAAGGTGTGCAAGGGCATGTCAATTTGTGAATTGGCATGCCAAGGTGTGTGTTGGAATGTATTGGCATGCATGGCATACATTGGTGTGCATATTGGCATACATGGCATGCATTGGCATGCATACACATGCACATTGGTGTGCATTGGCATGCACATTAGTGCCTGACATTGAATTATTTTGTCAGACTAGAGTTGATGTTATTACATTGACTGATCACATCTAGTGAATGAATCCCTAGCAGACATTTTGCCAGCCTGACTGACTTTGATTTCAGAAAGGAAAGGATCTTGATGTTCTAATGCAACAAGCATCAATGATGATCAAGAGCTATTCTATTTACAGCCATGATACTACTCTATTCAATGAATATTTGAGCTCCAATATGACTACAGCTACACTATATGAAATCTGTAAGCTTATCAAGTGAGCCCAAATGAGTGGTTTTGAGCATTGATTATTAATAGCATACTGATTTCCCTCTATTATATGGGAATATAGACTCATATTCCAGGATAAGAGGGATATTACTTGATTGAAGTTGAATGGATCTATTTTGGGCACAAGGTAGTGGTAGAAAGGTAGATAGATGTTGTTGAAATTGCTCCATTTTTAAAGTAGACATCTATGTGGTCAGGGATCAAGACAAACGTTGAGTATTTATGTGTAGTAGAAGTAGCATTGGTATAACACCGCAAATTCGAGATTTGACGTGTGACTCAGTAAATTCATGGAGTTTGGTTAAATATTCAATGTGGTCTACAATGAAATTTGTTTAAATAAACTCATTTAATGCTGTGGCAAGTGGAAGTGTGTGTGGCAGGATTATGGCGCTCAAAACCTGCTTAAACATTACTCAAAAATATTTAAGCAAGCAGAGATTTTAGCAATGTGAGGAATTGAACTTGCAGCCTCACGGAGGTAGAGAATATATGACACAATAACCACTATGCCAGAACACTGTTGAAAGCTGTGGCAATTAATCCGTGCTTTGATACCATTTTTGGAAGTGTAACTCAGCCATGAAAAAATGTGTACTCTATGACTACTGGTAAACAAACTCTACTGCACCAACATGTTAAAATTATCCTTTCAATATCAGTATATCAGTTTAAATTGTGTATCTCCTTTCAAAAGTGAGGTTTACAGCTCAATTTACAGAGTAGGCAAGGGAGTTGCTGCATATGGTGGCAACAATACTCAGCTACTGTTTTGCTCAGTTGTCCAATGTTAAATGTTTATGCAAAGGAATTATCAGTGAAGTGTAAGGACCTCAAAATTGAGAGCTGTTTATTGCCCACTGCTTAATCAAGATAAATGTGAAGGGCACAAATTGGTGTGCATTTTCATGGCAAGTTACCCTTCCAAAACAGTATCAAAAGGTGATTAATCACCATAGCTTCCAATGGTCTTTTGGCATGGTGGTTATTGCACTGTGTACTCTCTACATCTGTGAGGCTGCAAGTTCAATTCCTTGCATTGCCAAAAAAGCTGGGCTTGCATGCCATAATCTTGCCACCACACTTCTACTTGCCACAGCCTTAAACATGCTGAGTTAAAAAAATTTCATTGTAGGCCATATTAGATATTTAAGCAAATTCCATGAAATGTCACCTTGACTAGTGGTGGTGGCCCACAGACAAGAAAGCCACAGGTGCTTGACATGCCCAATGGAAAGTGGAAATTCTGGAGAGTCTTGTGGTTATCCATTGAAAGCAAAACCATGGAGAAAGGGAGTTAAGATGCTCTGCAAACAATGCTAGTATATGCTGGGAGGAGATATGCCATGTAACAGTATACTGCTGTCTGAACTGGAACCAGACATGCTCCAATGTTCATGGGGTGTTTTTATTAAGAAGCTGATATTAGCAATGACAAAAGGGCATGGGCACAGGTTTTTTTTGCAGTGTCATGTTAGTGTGGTCAGTGCAAGCTAATGTAAATCAGTATGAATTAGGATGGCAATGCACAGAAGTGAGTGCACTATCATGGTCAACACAGTATAAATGCATGATTCTATTGATTATGGGTTGTATTCTGAGTATCAGGATTTAATAAGAATATGGGTTTGGGATTGAAGAATTGATCTTCCTTATATTGATTAAATTCTATGGTCATCAAATTCATTAAGGTAGCATACATTCTAGATTTGTATTAAAGTACTGGCAACCTATTACTTTACTTGTGAGAGTGTAATTGCTCACCCCCATAGCTTCAGTTGGGAATCCTAATCAGATGGGAAATATTTTGGCATTTACTTTTGACACCTGCACAGTTTGTAAGCTGAGTGCAAGTTAAATTGAGTCACATACACAGGTGTATGTGCATCAAATTAAGCATGCAAGTATTTTATATGATGGTGCATGCAGTGTAGGACATTGTAAAAAATGTGGACATGAGAGCCTACATTTTTAAATATCTTGTAACTAGCCAGCAATTAGCAAACTGTCACAAACTAGATTTCAAGGATATAGCCCAGAGGTTCCAGGCAGATAGAAGACACAGTAGGGCCAGGGAGAGATACCAGAGACTTCAGTTATATCTCTGGAAAACACATTTGAGCACTACCAAAGAGAAAAAGTCAAGATGGGTGATGGCTTCAGCTTATGTGCTGCACCTCCTTCATTCCTAATGCTCAATTTACAGATAACAGTGAGTGATATGTTCCAGGTATAGTGACAATTGATACTCAACTTCCTGACCAGAGATTTGGTCAGGAGGGATCCCCAGAGACTGGAGATCTGTCAACAACTTGTTTCCAGGGTATGACCTAGAGGTTCTGGACAGATAGAGTGTGCAAGGAGACCAGGGAGAGATTCCAGAGACTCTGGGAATATCTCTGGGAAATGTGTTCAAGTGCTACCAAAGAGAAAGGATCAAGATGGGCAATGCCTTCAGCTTATGTGCTGTGCCTCCTTGATTCCTAATGCCCAATTTACAGATAATGGTGAGTGATATGTCCAAAGGTATAATGACAATTGATACTCAACTTCCTGACCAGAGATTTGGTCAGGAGGGATCTCTGGAGACCAGAGATCTTGTTGAGCATGAAGTACAATGAGGAGTGGGATGATAACAAGTAGAGATGAGTGAGGATGATTTAGAGGTAGCTTATCCACTAGCTAGAGACCAGTAGGGATGTTCAATGCAATAATTAACAAACTGAAGTATTACAGTACACTTAAAGTACTTAAATACTAGAGAACCAGAGTAAATACAAAGTACTTAAAACATACTAGTGGCCTGGAAAAGTGGGTAAAGGGAAAGAGAGCATATGACAAGGGCTAAGGAATAAGAATTGAATGTTAACACAAAGAGATATACTATGAAAAGGATAGTGTGTGTGGCTGAAATAAAGTAAGTATGAAAATGGAAATAGATCAGAGTAAACCTGAGTAGCCCAGAGATGAGCATGAAGTCAGAAAAGTGTCAGGATTGATTGTGAGCAGTCTGGAGATGGCACATGCTGCACTGTATAGGGATATGACAAGATCTCATTGAGCATGAAGTACAACAACAAGAGGGATCATAACAAGTAGAGATGAGCAAGGATGATTTAGAGGTAGCTTATCCACTAGCTAGAGACTAGTAGGGATGTTAAACACAATAATTAAAAAACTGAAGTATTACAGTATGTTTGAAGTACTTAAATACTAGAGAACCAGAGTAAATACAAAATACTTAAAACATACTAGTGAACTGGAGAAATAAGTGGGTCAAGGGAAAAAGAACATATGACAAAGACTAAGGAATACAAATTGAATGTTAATGTGAAAGGATTTGCTATGAAAAGTATAGTGTATGTGGCTGAGACAAAGTAAGTACAAAAATGGAAAGGGACCAGAGTAAACCTGAGTAAACCCAGAGTATGAGTGGGAAGTCAGGAAAGTGTTGGGATTGATTGTGAGTGGTCCAGAGATGGCATGCACTGTGCCATATAGGGATATGACAGAAACAAATAATTTCTTTAAAGACTGATATCCTGGTAAAATTTGGCTAAGTCAATCAAACAGGTAATTTGTCAGGGTTCACTATATTCCTGGAATATACTTTATCCATGGAATGTTCTAGAATATGGAATATAGATAATCCAGTCCTGAGTCAGAGGCTTACTAAGTCAATTACTCAGCTGTGTCTTACTGAGCTATGACTCACTCAGTCATAGCTTACTCAGCTATATATGACTCAGATGCTCATTCAGCTTAGCTATGCAGTAGTTAGTCATCGCTTCAGAACATTCTAGAAGTAGTGCTGAGTAGTATATAAACTTCTCATGTGCAGTAGCTAGCCTCAGCTTCAATCTCTTAGGAATCCCACTATCTAAACGATGTATTAAGTCATTGGATGTCTCACTCCCCTATTCTCATCTCCTCTGCTCAAGCTTGGTGTTAGTGGCCTTGTCATCCTGATAGTGTTGCCCTAACATAATTCTACATCTTTTTCTGAGTGGTTGGGCATAGTCTAGGGGATTCTTTTCTCAAGGAAGATGTACAAGGCATATTTTTGTCAAGACTCATTCTCAAGGGCTATTAGGAACTAGAGGACATAGGTCATGATAGTGCCACATCAGAAATATGTCAGAAGTAATGTTGCAAGAATTTCTGATTGTAATGCTAAAGGTAAGAACTGTCAGCTTCAGCTTATGTGCTGCACCCTTCCAGTTCTTATGTGTTCTAACTTAGACATGGTCCACAGGTCAGAAGAGAGTACCTCAATGTCATGAAGTTGTCAGAGACAACCCAAGGATCCTGACAGCTAGAGCCTAAGTCTAGTGTCAAGGGTGAGATAAGACTAATCAATGTAAGACAACTAGAAGGGAAGCCAGAAGGGAGTTGGAAGGTTGGAAGTGAATCAGAGAGACTAAGTGTAACTTATTCAAGAGACTAGAGATGATCTTTGTCAATATTTGGATTGGAGACTATAGTACAAAACAGAGCTACTTAAATAAGAGTATAGCTAATTGTAATAATAAAAGCAGAAGTAGCAATGCTATATTTATGAGAATATTAGAAGTCCTTGACACATAATAAAAGTAGCAGAAACAAGGCAGAAGAATAACTGAGCAGAAGAGTATGTAGAAACAATAATTGTGTTGTGAGCATCAAATGATAAACACAATAGTTCAGAGATTAATGATGAATAGAAATGGGCAGAAAACATCACAAGCATAGCAGGGAAACAACACAGTGTCAGAAGAAGTTGGAAAGAGTCAGAAGAAATCACAGCTGTGACAATTTTCCATATAATAATGGGCTCACTATAATTGGAATATGCTTGGTATTAGAATCATATCAAAATCAATATTGGAATTCTCACCACTAATTCTTCATCATTGTCCTTGCAATCTTGGTAGTTTAAGAAAAAATTGAAAATTGATAGAGACAATGCAAATGTTTTTGAGATGGTATGAAAGTGTATATTCAACTAAGGGTCTACTATAAGTATTTCAAGAGGTGTAAAGATCTAATGGAGGTAAAGAAATTTAGAAATAAAATAAAACTGTGAAGTGAGAAGCAAGAAGTCCAGCTCTGAAATAGACTAAAAATAGATAAAGAGAGATGAAATGAGCAGAAATTTAATTAAGTGGTAGGAAAGGTTTCATTATAAAGAATCATTAGGATAAATAATTTTAAAATAAAAGCTGGTGATGTACTATGCTGGATATAAATGAAGTGGATTGTATAATATGCCAGTGGCTGCTGATAGGAAGTTCAGATAGAATGGAGATTTTTTTCAATAAATCAAAAAGACTGCACAGATGATTTATGAGGAAAATAAATATGAAACTCAGCTTGTAATGAATGCCAGGCACTTATTTGATTGGCTAAGTGTGAACAATGTTATGTCAAAGCATATTTCAGAGTCAGTGTATATTCCATGCAAGTCAGTGCATAATTAATGCCAATCTAGAATATTTAGGGTAATTCAGTGCCAATTTGTGCAGGTCAGTGCAGCATTAGTGCAGATTAGTGACACAGAGTCAGTGGGTTTGTAGATCATCAATCCATAGTTTAGAGATGGTGGATGCATGATAATGTTAAGGTTAGTGTGGGAGCACACACAACAAGCAAAGCAAGTTGTGGGCATTAGAATAGTGACTGGTAAGTTAAGTTGCATTGCAACTCCCAGTGGAGCAAGGAGTTGTGTTAAAATTCTGCTAGTAGCTATGTTGTCAAAATTTGGGCTTGGTACAGATGCCAATGTGAGAGTCACAGCCATAATGCCTGAATTATATTATTCAGGGACCCTGGTATTGGTATCAGTTCCAGGCCTGAATTTTAATAACATACTACCAGATTCATGCACTTGGAATGCAGGACTTCTGCTTTAATTAGATTGATGGTGAATACCTAAAAATTACACCCAGACAAGAAAAAAAGGAGAAAGAACAAGGTAGTTCAAGTCAAGCTTCACAGGTTAATATTAAATACTGTACTAAACCGACCAACTCTTCATGTCACACATCACACAGGGAAAACAAGTTATTTTTTTTTATTTTTTTTAAATCAAAAGGAACTTTATTGGCCATCTCAGTGAAGAGAAAAAAAAAAAATTCTCTTAAAGAGTTAGGGTTAGGTATGGTAATGTAGGGTAGTAGGAAAGCAGCATTTCTCACCCCAAACCACTACGTATGTTGGTTGGGTAGCGAGTGGGAAAGGAGATCAAGAAGTCACAATGTCGTGGAACCGTGGACGAAATACATAACTCATAAATAATACAAGGCGATCGTCGTCGCCATCGATGTCGAGCATTGCCATTGGCCAAAGCATTGCAAAAGGTTGGCGCTTTTTGTCCTTGTTTGGTAATGGCTTCTATGGTCCGCGTGATACCATTTATTTATTTATTTAATTCTGCATTATATCCTGCAACAAGTATCTTATCTACTAAGACACAGTGGTCCCCCATATGAACGATGAGCCTAACAACCTTTCTAAGTTCTGTACTGGACACGCTCGAGCTGTTGTGATGGAGATGGAGATTCCGATTTGTTAGATTCCTTGGCTAGGTGGTGTGTGCAGTGGCGGGTGCTTCCAGGGAAGCTCGAGTGTTAAGTGTTGGTAGGCCGTCTTAACAGCAGTGGGAGAAGGGTGTTGGAATATTGGATAGTACAAACGATTCCATTCCCCATCTATGCTTCCTATTTTTAGTACTATGCATCTCACCTCACTATTTAGCCACCGATATGCAGACTTTATGGTTAGCTGTTTCACATGCCTCCATATTGTTAGTTTTATTATGTAGTCCTTGGCTCGAGAATATGTACTTAAGGACAATTATTTGTATGGTATTAACTACGCGTTTACCTCTGATTTATTGCGGTTCTCTTGTATTTCCTGCGCTTGCTATCGTCTTTTCAACAAAGGGCTGGTCGCGGGTTGCGTTGTTGGTGGTATCGGTAGTGTTGGTCTTTGTGGGCTTTTAGCTGGGCTCTCCTGTGCCCGCTAGTCTATTGTTTCCCTCATCCGTAGTCCTCGTCTTCCTCGTCCTCTTCTTCGTCCTTTTTTCCTACTCCTGGCTCCCTTCTAAAATTGAGCATCTCATGTTTGTTGCGACATTGGCCTGACTTGGTGAAAGCTCCTGATTCCCTGAGGAAGGATGAGAGTGCCTCAATCCTTTCTTTTGTGCCCAATATTTCAGGCAGGGAGATATCCTGGGATATGTTACGCAGTATATTGCGGTGTTGATCATAGCGGCAACATTCCCACAGAATGTGTTATCGTGTCTGGGGGTGTTCTCCGCATGAGCAGTTAACATTCTCGGATGGTACAAAGCGATTATAGTACTCGCCTACGTATCCATGCCCTGTATGGCACTGAATCAGTCTCTCAAATACTTCGCATTCCGTCATCAACACTTTGAAGTGCGGCGTTATTTTCAGGTTGGGGGGAATGTGGTTGGCTGCTGCATAGTGTCCCATCTGTGGAGACTTCTTCCACTCCCTTATCCATGCTGACTGTAATTTCTGTTTTGCACGTCGTAGGGCATTCGCACGAGATCCTGTTTCCCAGGATTGCAGTTCTACTGCTTCTTTAGCTAGCTTGTCGGTGCATTCGTTGCCTTTGATGTCTGTGTGGCCCAACATGATACCATTGTTCAACTTGAAATGATTGATCAATGATTGAACTTCATTCCTGTCACCATGGCTGCTGCTCCTGCTCCGACATCAGTAACTTCATTGATTTTGATTAAACAGCTATCGCATGCCACAACAATTTTTGTTTAAACAGGAATTGTTTAAGCAGCTTATTAGTATAATGATTTAGTTTAATTAATGAAGTACATACATTTCTTATGTATCCCCTTATCTATCAATCTAGGACACAAGCTTCTATTTAAACGATGTTTAAAAACATTTTCCTGGGAAAATTTAGCACAAGTTAATTTGTCAGGGAAAAGTAAGTATCATAAGTTATTTGTTTAGTATATTGTAATGTCCCCATGGCTTAGTGGATAACCTTGTGTTTACTACTTCATTATTTTCACAAGGTCTTAGGTTCAAATCCTGTTGTTGGCCTTCTGAAAATTATGTTTAAGTGTTTAAATGTTTAAACATGCTATGTAGACCCCAATTCACACTATATAGTAACCCTAGTGTTTAAACGTTATCCATTTAAACAAAAAGTGTTGTGGAGTGCGATGAGTGTTTAATAAAAATCAATGAAATGTCTCCTGACATATGCATATGCTATCCCAAGCCTCTTCCAAGCCATCCCCACCTTGCCTGCCCTTGGCAATTTGGATGTCAATTGCACAATCATGGCTGACACCCCAATAGACCTGGCAGACCTGACCAACACCAAAGTAGCATCTAAAAAACTGAAGGCCACCCTTGGTAAGTCATCCACAAAATACACCTCATCTGATATGCTGATGGACCTTGTGCAGAGTCACCAGTTAATCCCAGGGTGACAGAGGACATGGTACAGAGCACAGAGCTTAGACTCAGGGCAATCAAAGGAGCACATGTGTCCTCTTCCTTTCTCTCTTTTGTCCTATCGCTTACATGGTCCTTAGGTACTGCTGCAACATATGCCCCTGGTTTGATGACAGAGATAGCCACTATCTTGCAGCACCTAGACACTTTCAAAGGTGAGCTATGCATGATCCAGAATGATGTTCAGCTCAACAATGCCATGACCCTCAACCACCAAACCATAGTGCAAAATTGGCAGAACCAGCCAAACTGCAAACCACTGAGGAAAACTGCATATTTCCTTCAATTGTCAATTTACTACCTCCTCACCACCCCCACCAGATTCCAGGTCATGATTTCAACCATGTTGTTGCCATCACACAAGCAACTGACTGACGAGGCCTAGCTGAACCCTCTCAGCCAGTTCCTATGGGAAGCATGCCACCTAACTTCAACACCAATATCTCCAGCTACACAATGAAGGACATTGCCAAGCTTATGATATATTATAATGAAGATTTTGGAATTTTTGAGAATAGGGGTGCTCATGGTAGCATTTTTCAGCCATTTTTGAGTCATTTTTTGATCCATTTTTCTCTTGATTTTACCACCAAAGAAAAACTCTTGCAGTAAAAATGAGAAAAAATTGAAGTGAAAAATGAGCGAAAAATGGCTACCATGAATCACCCCCTTCATAAAATTACGAAAAATGGTTGAAAAATGCGTTTCTGAGGGATTTCCACTACCCTTGGCACATCAGTGTAGACTAGACTCCGCTGATGGTGTGTCTGTGATCTATTCCCTGATAAGATTGCACTGCTTCTAAGAAACCATGGCAACCTATGCCATGCCTATCCAAAATAAACACCAACACTGGCTTAACACCATTGGGGACCATGTTCATGAAGTGCAGAGGGCCTGGCTTGATCAAGAACTCAATTCTGAGTCAAGTCCTAGCCTATCTGACAGCAGTCATGGAGACAATATGGACATTGACATTGATGAACATCTCAGTGACAACTATGATGTCAATTTAGATGAGCTTGCTAACAATCTTGAGATCACAAAGCTGGAGCTTGAGACTGAACTATTGGACATGGAACTGGATGTAGATGCACTTCTTGGGCATGTAGGATCACCAGAATTTGATATTGAGAGATCTCCTTCACCAACATCATCTGATATTGCAGATGGAGCTCATCAGTGATGGAGTCAATGTCTGAATGAGCTAGCTGGATATATCACATCTAATCAGGTGTTTGACCCCCACCCTGCCAACCCTAAACCATCCCAACTCCCTTTGCTTGATCAGTGGACTGAGCACAACATAAGGAACTTCCAGGCAAAACTCCAAGTACACCCATCAACCTTCAAGCATCTTTTAGAACTCATACATGACCAACCCATCTTCCATAACAACTCAAATTCTCCCCAGCTACCACCAGAGGTCCAATTCGCAATATATCTTGTATGTGCAGGACATTATGGCAATGGAAGCTCCCACCTTGACATAGCAAATTAGGCTGGTGTATCTGTCAGTCTGTTCATAAAGCAACTATTCAGGTCATGATCACTGTAGTATCACTGCATGATCAAGCCATTCATTTACCAACCACAGAGGAGAAGGAAGCATCAAAAGCATGGGTAGAAGCCAACTGCTGTCCTGAGTGGAGAGGAGGATTTCTTACTGTTGATGGCACAAAATTCCCCCTGTTTCAACGTCCCTGCCTTCATGGAGACACTTGGTATAGGACTATTCTGCTGACTGCCAGGTATGCACCACATTGCAACACAATTCAATACTGATTTATTATTGCCTTTGCGTTTTGAAGTACACAGACATTCAAGAACATGACACCATTTTTGCTGATGGGGAGTGGATCTGGGCAGATTCAGCATATCCATGTGAATCATGGTGTGCATGTCTGTTCAAGAAGCCTGTTGGATGTGACCTGACTCCTGACCAGAGAACATATAACTATCATGTCTCAAAAGTATGTCCTTTTGAATTTCACCAATGCACAACCAAACTGATTCCAAATTGGTGTCACAAGGTTCAAATACAATCTGAACATGCAATCGGTCTTCTCAAGGGCACCTTCCAATCACTCAAGGAGATCTGATACCAGATAAACGATAACACCAAGCACCATGAATTGATCTTATGGATTTGGTGTTGCATTATTCTCCATAATCTCATCATTCAGATAGAGGAAGGAACAGGAGTGGATGAGACATGGAGAGACACTTTGATTCAAGAGGGACACAAACTAACCACACAGCAGGAACAAAATGGCCCTGCAGAAAATGACAGGATTGCTGATCAGGATGAACATCCAGGTCAGGCATTTTGTTATGGACTTATGGACAAGTTGTTTGATAGCCCATTTAGTCAAGCACAGAGATGTAAATAGTCAAGCAAGATATATTCCATTGTCAATATTACAATATAATTTTTATCCAAGTATTTTTATCCAAGTCCATGAGTATTTAGTCTGTGTCTACAATATAAGATAGTGTCAAGTGAAGGAGTGGATTATGCAAAAGACCTCAAAGGAGAGTGTGTATAACATATATGTCACACAAACCAAGAGATGAGGAATATGATACTTAATTACCCCCATTGAAGTTGTCAAGCGGGCCATGGAGCAAGTCCTGCATCCCCATCCTGAAATCATTGCTGAAGACATTATCAGCTGGAACAGCAGGTTCAAAGGCAGCATCAGGCTGAGGATAGCCATGATTAACATGGAGAGGGTTCTGAACATGGACACCATGGGGTTGTGCATATCCAGTTGCTCTGCCTCTTGCGCACGCTGCTCTGAAATGTTCAGACGCTCACCCAGCCCTGCATTTTCTTCACGCTCATGCTGTGCTGTCAAGATCTGAATAAAAATTACAATTAGCAAAATTATATAACTCAAATAAGGAAATAAATATTACAGGGGTCATGAACACTTTCTTCTCTCGAGCATACTCCTCTTTAAGATGGGGGAGATTGGCATCTGTGACTTCTCCAGCATACACCGGAATTGAATGCCAGGACCCAGCTCTACCCAAAAAAAAAGCCTTCTTCTGCTTCTTGGGTAGAGAATTCTCTCGGTCGGTTATCAATGAGCCAGTTGTCTTGATATCAATTTCTGCTAGTTCAAAGGTATCCTGGATAACCTTTATGATTGTGCCCGCGTACCAGTAGCAAGTCTGCGAGAACAACAGATACTGGGGTTGACTAGCATGAACCATATGGGCGACAATAACAAGCTCGTAGAGCGGGGTGTTCCGTGCTAGCTTGAGGGTACGGTAGAGCACGTCTGTGTCCTCAAAATACCAATTGGGGATACGAGTGACAACGTCCTCGGCATTCCTATCCTTAGAAAGAGAATCTAGGGATGCAATACTCTTAGCTACCGAGGCTGATACATTAATAGAAGAGGCACTATGTCGCTTCTTCGTCGGTATATGGACGTCAATAGCAGTCTCACCAACAGCTAACTCCAACTCAGAGTGGAGACTCCTTGGTTGAGCTGGATTAGGAGAGAGGGCAGGAGAGGTTGACGATCGCGGTTGAGCCTTGTCAATTAAGCCGCCGCGCCCACGCTCAAAGACGAGGTGCTCCTTGAGTCCATTGGGGCCCTTCACAAGAGTGGTGATATACTCATGACGGGATCGCACTCCCATCTGCCTGTATAAGCGTATTTCTTGGATAGTGAGCTGGTTCATGCGCTCGACACCCTCGAGCCGATACTCGTTCTGGACTCGGACGTAGAGATCTTGGACGGTAGTAGTCAGGTGAGGTACTTCACAGTATGATTCATAGGTAGACATGTTGAACAGGCGTCGAATATAGTGGATGAGTGATGATACGAGACGCATCTTCCGAAAGACCCAGTGAGAGATAATATAGAGAGTTGGCGTGTGGGCGATGAACGCATGGTTCATGCATGGCAGTTGCAATTCTTTGTCTTTTATTTGCTCATGTTTTGTGTTGTTGCAGTCGCCAAAGAAGGCCGGTGTAGGACTCAGAGGGAGTACATTACTGTACATACAACCGGGTAACAACGAGAAGAGTGATAATGGGATTGTGGGGTTATGATAAAAAAGTGGGATTGTACCTTCAATAGTGGGATTAGAACACTGGTTAGTGGGATAGTTATTTCCATTAGTGGGATTGTCAAGGAGAATAATGAGATGCGCTGTGCATTGCCGAATGGCCGCCAGCGCCCAAATGTGCTCATGCCGAGCAGCCTGCAGGCTAGGGACTAACACGGAAACACGAAATTACGACTTTCCCCTGTTATAATGCAGCCACTGTGCTGAATTCTACGTATTTTTAATTTAAATTGGATATTTATGCACCTAGGAAATATACCTACTCGTAGGGAGGGTTAGGGCGGAGCGAAACTGCGAGCTGAAGGCGAGCAGTTAAGCGATTACTACTACTATGTTGTTAAAATTCAGGCCTAGAACAGATACCAATGCCAGGGTCATGGCCCTAATGTTCAAATTATAGTGCATAAGCCAATACCATCACTAATTTTTCTCTATTTCCTGCTACAGGTCTCCGAGTTGCCCAAATCCGAGTTCTATTCACCCTTCCATCGCATCTCCACACCGTTCACCTTCTGAAAACCCTTGCCTACATTGAGTAGTTTACCCCACTTCGTGCCCCTCACTCAGACTCGAAGCTTCGATCTGTGACTCGGGAAGTACGCAACCATAAGCCCATTGCCGAAATCATTTCTGTCGAAGACATTGTATTAAATTGCCATCTTACCACAAATTCGGCACGTCGCACTTCCTATCTTGCACATGGACATCGACCACTGTTCTCGAACAATATAAATCCTTCTATCTTAATGAGTACATTTTTATTGGGGCGTTTTACGAGCATGAAATGTCCATAGTAGATAGAGAATATCTAATCTCATATTCTATTGAAGGTCTATATTATCAGGCAATAATTACCTTGTCTCTGTATTCTAAAGTTCACTACCATAACCTATAGAGATGACTGCTCTACCTACCGCAACCTAAAGAGGTTTCTTATGCTATATAAACAGCGCCAAGCTACAGGGATTTTTGCTGTTTCCAGATGAACACGGCGCCCTTCCAATGCATTTCATGCAGGAAGATCCTCATGGAGAACATTCGTTCGATGACCGAGAAGCAGAGCTGGGGTGCAAGTTTGTGACTTGTGAGTAAAAGGAGCCCACCATAATCCATCGTTAGATAAACGAAATCTGACAAACGACAAGCAGACATCGCTACCTGGTCTGAGCTAATATATGTATATAACAGAGTTGGAGTTTCGCACCACTACATGATAAGTGTTATTCCAACAAGAGATATGGAAAAGAGGTCATAGATCTAGTAAAAACCGTGTTAATTTATCCACACGGTCTGGAAGAGTGTCTGCAGGGAGAATCCCGAAATTCTCATTATAAAAAACCATCAGCAATAAAATATCAATTTTATGGTACTGTCCTATATGCGGATTAAAATTTGGGGGTGTCGATCCAATTGCAGATGCAACACCGTTCGCAGGCGCCCGTTGTGCAAGAACATTCCGGAGATTCTGGTTCTGAGGCTGAATGGCTGCATCTGCAAGGGTTCTTCCGTAACCCTCCACCTATAAGACAGAACATTAAACAAGGTAAGAAAACCGACTTTCGGGAAACATACCCATTTCTGGAGTGGCTTTAAGGGACGAGATCCCTGTAGCCGAAAATTGGTGCTTACTATATGAATATTCGCTGAACGGGCCTGCTCGCAACATAGTATTTCTCAACCCCGTCTTAATTTTCAGTATGTCTATCCCCGAGCAATTATATCTTAGCTTTTTATTCGTTTCATCTCATAGTAGCGTTCATAGGTCTTGGGATATCGTCGTTATAGTAATGTATTACGACAGATTTGTTCTTCGTGCTTCAGCAAAACAGCACTTCGCATTTGGAGGAAAACATTTAGATAAAGTATTTGCTATAGTTTTCTTATGGCGTTAGAAGATAGGATGTACAAAATCGCGACAAGACAATATATTAATAAGTACATTTTATGCTTCATTGCCATCCGAGGAACGGATTCGCATTATCTATATTCACTAGAACGAATATAATGATTCCTTGTTCTCTTTAAATCATACCCTTCATAAGGCTTCACTGTGTTCCTAGCCGTATCGTGCATTTCTACATCGATCTAGCACATTGTGGCATTGAAAACGTTGTAAAGGAGACATGTTTATAATGAAGCTCACCGAAGACGGATGAGACAAATGAAATGCCTGATTCTCCGAGAATTCAGATTCTTGATTTTCCGTCGTTCTCAGGTTGAACATTATAGGCTCGACAGGTACAGCGCCGCCATGGCCAATGTATATTGTCGATTTAAGACCGCAACTACGAATGGAATGTCTTGCATTCAATCTATCAAAGCATTCATAAGTGAGAACTGAATAGAATTTATCCGAAGACTTACTGCGCTAAAACTCTATTCGTGTATGCCTCAGACCGGTTAAATCATCGTGAGCTATTAAGAATCATAGAGCGATAAATTCCTTTGGATATTATGAGATTGAAGAACTCCGTAAAGAGTGTATTCGGAGCGGCAAAAGTCTAATGGTAGAATTCATTGGTGAATCAGTTAACTGGGTAATTCACGATTCGACTTGCTGATACAAGACAGCCAATATTAATTAGGCTATCCGAATTAAGTATTGCATCCACAGGGATAGGTTATAACATTACCTGGTTAATAAATTGCTCGCGATAGGATACGCAGATATCATATATATTATTCTGTTCGTACTAGCAAAGATTCAACTGAGTGAATAAAATAAAGAAGGGGCAATCTAATGAAATTTTTAGACACCTGGCTTGTGGACTTGTGAAGATATAACTGAATACATAGCGTTCCGGCTATTATGAGGTCGATCGCGGAAGTTGATATATTACCGGCGATGGTTATCCACTAGAGAAAGAGAGTTTGTCTTGAAAATCGATAAAAATGAAGTGGAATAATTACATGAAATTGGCTTCCGGAGATGTCCTTGAAACTATTCCCTGATGTGAACCTACAGATTAAAGTATGCCGCTTAATGGAGTTCCAAATTTCAAGAACTCAACTCACAATTTGGTGACAGCAGCTAATGAAAATTATGAGCGCAGCAGTCTTCCAAGAAACAAACTACGCGCCAATCGCTATTGCTAATAACGAAAAATAATGTAAGTCTGTCCATAAGAAGAGAGGTGTTGAGAGTCCAGACTTACAGTAGGCGAAAAACGAAAATATAGCCTACGAATACGATTCAATGATGTAAATCTTTGAGCAGACAGACTTACGCACAATGGGCACCGACAGATATTTCAAGCGTTCATTTACTGTACAAAGCTGGTTTTTGACTCTAGTTTCGACAAAGCGCTATAGATCTTACCATTCCGTATATGGTGAGCCATAAATCTATCATATCTACGACGTCAGCGTGAGATGCAGTGTCCCGACGGGCTTCCACTTACAGATGCACCAACAACGCAATGTGGAGCTAGCGACACAAGTTATTCAATTTATGACCGAGGAAAGGTGAATACACATACTGTACATAAGGGTTCCCCTGAGCTGACAATTATCACGTCGATGATTTTAATCCAGATAAAAAGCAAGCAATATTCCTTGATAGTCCTGAAAATCTGACGATATAACATATCATTCTCTGGCATGACATCCGAACAACGCACCATACAACGTGAACCAATCCCAGAGGATTGGAAAATATCACAATCACCCTATGTAATATTTTCCCCCCAGATTGACTCTATTTTAATCAATGAAAGAGTTCTTGGCTTGGTAAATTCTTGACCTGTACGCCATAAGTCAGAGACGAACATTCCGGACCATGTCTATGCTGTATTTAACCTTGTCAATGATCGGCAGGTACCTCCGACTTCAATGGAATGGAATCAGGGCTTTTATTCTCTCACTTGACATTTTTGAGCGCTCAAATATCCGTCCGACGTCCCACAATAAGCCTCTTGAACTGTTGAAGAAGGATAAGGATAGCATGTGGAGCTGAGTTCGCGAGGCGAAAAACTATTTGAAGGCCAGAATGATCCACAGAACCCAATAGATTGGTGTGTCCTCTTCTCACGCAATCTCGTCCTGCTAAATGTCGGATAAATGTTGCAACATGAGAACTTTTCCCCTGCTATTGCTCGGATTTCACCCTCTATCTGATGCCCGGGGAGGCTTCTCTGACTTAAAAGGATTCTCCCACATCTGTACAAAACATGTACCTATGGTTCACATCCGGTACATCATTCCACAAAACCAAGCGCTTCCTCCAGGGTCCTTACAATGAAACCCTATTCTTTCTGCAACTATGTGGCTTGGATCGTAGAGCTACGCATAATACCGTACATATAAAAATAGATGTTGGAGCTTTTCTCCATTTCTTGGCTTCTCTGGCGTGATTCAGACCCGAAACCTGTCAGTTTTGTCAGTTGGAAGTTGATAGATCCAGAGCCTCGTATGTATGGAATTCCAGGCCTCATGGCCAAACCGTGAACTGGAATCCATAAATCTGAACAGTTGTACCTAAGCGATACCTACTTAAACGCGTCCAGTTTACTTCACTGACAATAAACATTATATCAGTAATGCACTTCTACACCACCATCGGTCTTGCTCTTTCTATTCTATCTCTCTCTACTGGTGCTGTGGCCGTATCGTGCGCAGTATGTCCCTCAGCGATTTCCTTCGACGGAGCTGTTAGAAGCTTGACCACGATAAGACAAGATACACAGAACACAGTCGAATGCCTGTAAGTAATACATATTTTTTGAGCATTACCTGGAAGGATATGTGGGGGCTCTAATACATGTATTCCTTAGCTATAACACGCCCCCCATCTCAGGCTTTAGCCCAGCCTGTCTCTTTATGGTGAGCTTCTATATGACACAACATTCTTCCGCAACGACTGAATTATCAATTCCTAGAATTCGAATGGAGCACTCAAATTCACGAATACTGGGCCAACTACGACTTCGTTGCCGGGGGCGTGCCCTTTCACTGCAGCATTAGTTCAGAAAACATCTTGTTAAAGTGACATGTGCTATTCATGGTTGCCAATCACAGGTTCGAAGAGCTGACTAGGTCAGCCAGCATTAATTCTCCATGGGTCGGGCTTAAATAGTTAAAGTATGATACTCCCTAAGACATATACACGTTCGATAGAATCGGAGATTCTTGGAGGTTGAGAGTGATCAGTCGTAGTTCAATAGTTTATTGTGACTTGCCGAATCTAATCGACAAGTCAGGAAGATACATACACAGAGCATTGAAACCCCAGCAATTGAATTGTAGATGTATTCAAAACTTGATCCATAGCATCAGCAGATTTTGTGCCGTCCAACGCATTTCCCTTATTAGAGTAGGATTGCTTGCGAAGCCACCCAACAACAATTATCTAAATGCCAAGCAAACTGTCGGCTCCCTGCTCCCCCGTCACTCATGTGATACACAGGAGTTGATTAATTAAGCAAAGAAAGCAGTGCCAAAAAATTAGTATGAATCAGATTAATAAGTATCCATACTTGCGTTCGAGGTTCATGGAGAGGCCGTAAAATTTCAATATGCCACGTCAATCTCTCTTTGCTAGGGTATATTTTTCCTATTCTTCCCAAGAACTAAGTTTCTATTCACTTGGTTGATTTGTTGGTACCAGTTGGAAACAATTGGAAATAAGGCGGTGGTATTATAAATGTGTGTCTGTACAATGTCAGGAAGCGTACACCGAAAGGCTGATAATATTTGCCGACAATGCATTCAGCTCCAATGATAAAAAAGGAAGCCAAAGTTCCTCCGATCTCGTATTCTGTTCTGAAGCTGCGTGGCCATTATAAATCTTATAACATGATCTCATCTTCCACCCTTCACCTCAATTTTCTCTAATTGCGAGGAGGCCACACCCGAATTACACACTCTATCGTCCCTCTCTCACAAATTTTATCCTCCCAATCAGCAAATCTAATAGCAGCTATTACCGATAACCACAAAGGCCTACACGGCGATCCTAACATGAAATGACCACTTCAGCATTCTACTCTCTCTAGAGAACAGATCCTGAGTGCTTCGAATCGCAGATAGGGATTCAAGATGAGGAAGAGCTTATAAAACATATATTTAGCATGCAGGCGAAGGCTTACAAGGTGTGATTTCTCCTGTGTTTTTCGTCGATGAAGGAGTGACTTTTCCATATAGATCTATGGATACCCATAGATCCACTTTCTCATGATGTTTCCTTTGTTGCAACTTGAATTCCAGCTATGGCATGACCTAATGTCGTAAAGCCTTCTAGACTGAGAATATCCCATGCACCAGTATACCAACACGCGATGAACATAGGACAGGAGCGATAGGGTGCCATTATGTTAGACATTGGATGCAGCTGCACATCATCTTCTTCCTTCTTATTTAATATATATTCCCATTATTCTCTACTTAGTCAGGAATGGCATTAGGAAAGCACTCGTAAATTGGTGGCCCGTGTGGAATATAGCCGCGTCGGACTTACACTAAGGCAAGTCAAATGCTAGGTTCCACCATATCCTGTCTTTGAACTGTCATTCGCATAAATAATTCTGGGAGGTGGACATGAGGCATTTGACTCAGCACCCTCAACCTTCCCCGCAACATGCATACCAGGCCACTTTTGACCCATCCTGAACATCCCAACGAGCTTTCATACTACTTTTCTCTAGAAACCACCCGCCCACAGGACTTACCATTACTCAGATCTTTCACTCCACGTCAACGCCACATATTCGTCCATACACGCATCCCTATGCTTCCACCTCTTCAACGAGGAGCGTCAACTCGAGCTGGCACACCTCCTCGGATCACATAATGGAAGGCCCGTGAAAGTTAGCGGAAGAGAGACTACCGCGAGAATCTGACGTAATTGCTGATGTTCTATCACTCCCCCGACAACCGGAACGACACGTGGGAGTGTTTCGAAAGGGGCATCGGAAAATCGGCGAGGCAGGCGTGGCAGAAGCGTGCCAAAGCGTGCCAAGCGCAAGTGGCGTGCAGCGGCGTGGCACGCTCCTACACCGTTCCCACGCCCCTTAAATACCACTCTTCTCTGTAGACAGATTCTAGACTAGCTATGAATTACATTTTGAAGTTGCTAGACGTAAATGACATCCTGAGTACCTATTCTACCAAAATTTATTGCATTGAGGTATTGCGCTCAATTTTTCTCACGCGCCTGGGCACAAGCCGCCGCACACTCGAATGGACATTCTTCTAGGTAACATGAAGCTGATTTTTTTTTAAAACCATTTCTCATGAGCTTTGGACTACCATTGAATATGTTTTCAGTCCTTTTAGAGTCTATGCTCTTTCTGTGCAGTTTGTGCGGTTCTCGGTTGGGGTCCACACCGTGTTGTCGGGGCTTTAATTTTCGGCCTTTTGCCGGTTCATGGTTCAGCCAGTCCGACTTGTTGATATCTGACGATTTCACCTGTTTATGTCGAATTTACGCATTCTGCGATAGTTTAAATCCATAGGGTAACATACTAAGAGTGCTTTTCTAAAATATTTTTGACAATTAGCAGAGAAAAATTAGTGTAATAATTATATTCTACTTGACGCTTCCGGTCCTTGTGTGCTCAACTAAACTCAGTGTAACAGGTTTCCCCCCATAAATTGTTAAAAATGGACATGCCCACCTTTCATTCCTACAGATGGAGAATCAAAAACTTGCATCCAAGAGTTTCAACAACAAATTCCTTGCCCAACTTATGCTCATGTTTCTTCCACATGACAATAATTGGGAAACCCTAGTTGTTGCTTTGCTACAGTCCTCTGACCATGACAAGCCTCTTACCTCTGCTCATGTTGTCAGCCACCTTATGATTGAATATCATCATATTATAGGTGCTGATGGCAATCCTGATTCAACTCTGACTGCTTGTGCTTCAAACAAGTAGAGCAAGAAGAAGAAATGTGGATACTGCAAATATGAGGGGCATATTGAGGGAAGCTGCAATATCAGGATCTGGAAAATGGGACTACTGAGGGCAAGAAAAAAGGTACTAAAAAGGTTAAACAGTCAGCTAAGGCTAACATGGCCTCATCTGAGGGTCAGGACACCTCTACAGCTACTGTCACCTCTATCACCTCCATTTTTCCCTCCAGCTCACTTGAGTAGGAGGATAATAGTACTGTTCATGTCTTCATAACTGAAACTGTTGTAGCAAACCTTGCTCACTCTTCATGCAATCAAACCTTCATCAATTCAGGATGCTCACACCACCTCAGCCCTTGCCAGGAATGGCTCATCAACAACACCTACAAGCCTCTTGAGAAGCAGATTCAAATCCACCTTTGCAACACCTCTACCATTGAGGCTATAGGCTTAGGGTCTCTCCAGTATCTGATGTACCCAACAGTGTTGTCCTGCTGTGATACCAGATGTACTACATGTTCTCAACTTAGCTGCCACACTCCTTGCAGTTGCTCACCTCACTGACTGCAAACATGAGCTCACTTTCAAAGGTGATAGCTGCCTCATCTACAGCTCTAATAAGTGCAGTGTTGCAACTGCAACCAAGACGAGTGGAAGTCTTTACAGACTTCTAGCTCAACCATTATCAAAGGAGTATGCAAATCTTGCCTGTTCACCCTCACACATTGACATAAACATTCTTCACTGTTATCTAGGCCACCTTGGCTTTGATAACATCAAATGCTTAGTTGCTAAAGGCATGGTGGAGGATGTAGAGACAGTGGGAGGGCATGTAGATTTTTGAGGCTTGTGTGCATGGTAAACAGCATAGATACCCATTTCCCCCTTCCAAGAAGAGAGCTAGACACAAGTTGGATCTCATCCACTCTGATGTCTGTGGTCCACTACCTTACAGCTTAGGGGGCAAGCACTACTTTATCACCTTCATAGACAATCATACATGGCATGTCTGGTTATACCTGCTTTGTAATAAAAGTGATGCTATTTCTGCTTTCAAGGAGTTTTGAGCATTAGTAGAGAACCAAACTGGTCTCACCATAAAGGTTATACATACAGATGGTGATGTATAATACACCTCTACTGAGTTTGAAGGCTATCTCACTAACCTTGGGATCATTCATGAGAAGACAACACCTCATACACCAGAACAAAATGGCCTTGCTGAAATTGAGAATTGCATCATTGTAGATTGTACACAATGTATGCTTTATGAAGTAAATCTCTCCACTGGCTTCTGGGTGGAGGCAGCTAACACAGCAGTCTATCTCATCATTCGTTCTCCACATTCTCAACTCACTGAGACAACTCCTCATGAAGCTTGGTCTGGAAATAAGCCAGCAATTGGGAGCCATTGCCCCCTTGGTTGCCCAGCATATGCCCATATTCCCAAGGAACAGCAAAAAAAGCTTGACTTTAAGACATGCAAGTGTATAATGATTGGCTATCAACCAGGAACCAAGGCTTATCACCTTTGGGACCTGATCCAACAATGTGCAATAATGTCCTGTAATGTCATCTTTGACAAACAACCTTGCCAGAAAATTTCTACAGATCAGAGAGCAGACCTCTCAGGAATTATATGGAATAGTAAGATTGGACCAAAAGGCATCACTCAAGTGGGAGATGCATGGAATAAGGACAACTTGGAGCAATCTCTAGGTACATCTAGCAACAAACCTCCCTCACCATACAAGGTCACAACTGAGGAAGCATCATGTGAGGATGACCACCATCCCACATCTACTCCTCCTCTTGTTGAACCTGAGCATCATCCTCTTACACCTCCATTACCCCCTTTACCTCCAAACCTACCTCTGCCTACACCTCCAGCTCCTGCACCAAGTCTACCATGTACATGTAGGACTGAGTTGGAACTTCTGGGACCTCCCCCTGAAATCAATGGGCCACGTGCCTGTCGACTACCTGCCCGTTATGTGCAGTCAGAGGAACCACCAGAAGTACCAGCTGAACCAGACCTTGAAGTACCTGATGAAAACTTGGATGATGAAGCTGCAGCCTTGGCAGAGATTGCATTTGCATTCGCAGCATCAATGGCCTCATCTGGGATGTCCCAGGACCCCCGGACCTATAATGAGGCTATGAAGCACTCAGGTGCATCCCTTTGGGAGAGTGCTATTCAGAAGGAACTAGACTCTCTTGAGAGCACTGGTACTTTTGAAGAGTGCAAATCCCTTCCTCCTGGCCAGAAAGCAATTGACTCAAAGTTTGTATTCAAAATCAAGCACCATGTTGATGGGTCAATTGAGCATTACAAGGTTTGGATAGCTGCTAAAGGGTATTTCCAAATGCCTGGTATTGACTTTGATGAAACTTTTGCTCCAATCATTAAACTCACCTCCATCCATGTCCTTTATGCTCTAGCTGTCCATTTCAACCTCCATTTCCACCATTTAGATGTAGAAACAGCATTCTTAAATGGCTGTTTTGATGTAGAGCTCTATCTGCATTTCCCTCAGAGATGTGGTACTCAATCTGGTAAAATTGTCTGTCTCCTCAAGTCTATCTATGGTCTTAAGCAAGCATCTTGCATCTGGAATGACCTTCTTGATACTGAACTTGCAAAAATTGGTTACAAGTGCATCCATGCAGATTACCGTCTTTATGTATTCAAAGATGGTGATACTCTTTGTTTCCTGGCTGTCTATGTTGATGACATGGCACTGTTAGGAAATGACCTCACTGTCATGGATGAGCACAAACAGCTCTTTGGGAAGTGCTTTAAGGTTAAGGACCTTGGGCCTGTTAAGTAACTCCTTGGAATTGCAATCAATTATGACCATGAGACCAAGACTTTAGGACTTTACCAGACTTGCTATATCAAGGAATCTCTTGAGTGCTATGGGATCACAGACAATCACACTCATCCCACTCCCCTTGGATCAAACATTAAGTTATCAAAAGATGATTGTCCACAAACAGATCCAGAGAAGAAAGAGATGTGTGGGCTATCAGCAAATTCCGATTTAGTGAAGCGGTCACACAAGCTAAATTTTCAATGTAGACATTGTTCAAACACATTAAATTTAATAAAATTTAGTTATTCAGGTCACAAAAGTAGATAATATCATCTTAATGATCTTATATCGAAAAAATTAGGGTACACTTGCGCACAACTTGCGCAGATAACATCATGCGCAAGTGTGCTCAAGCACGCAAGTTGGAACGCAAATTTCTGGTTGCCCACATGTATGTATACCATCAAATTACCCGTCTTCCTTTCTGGAACTGTTTGGTTCTCCATCTTTACCTTTTGAAGAAAGTCATAGTGGGGAGACGAATGTGAGCTCTTGGCACACCGATTTCTTGTTACCCCACTTAGGCCAGTCGCTCCCATCGTCACTTCCTCTTGTGTAACTAATTGAGCTCTATATTAAATATTAATTCAGTTAAGTCAAGTTCTTCATCTCTACCGGACGAATTTGCAGAGGTGTAGAGAAGAAGAATCATTGACACGCGGAAACACCTTGATTCACAAACAACAGAAGAAAAGAAACCCTAGGTCAATTTTCACGTCTGCATTTGAAGTTAGGTACACTCAGCAAAATTTACATCTCAAAGTTCAACTAAAACTATTCTCGTTCAATTCAACAAACGTTGAAAATTTATACCCAAATGTATTATTACATGAGTGCCATACTGTAGTGTACCAGAGATCGCATTTGAAAGCATGGTTACACCATTGTAAATTCTGAAATTCATGGGCAAAGGCACTGTGGGTGGCATAACGGAACACACTGCTCTAGAGGAGTGGCAGTAACCTGAAGAAAGGTGAATAATCAGTTAAGAGACCAAGAAGTGCAGAGAAAATTCAATTCTACGATAGTGAAGAGGATGATGGCGGCGGCGAAGACAAGATATTTCATCTAGACAAAATAATAATAAATTCGATGATGCGAGGGGGATAATCCAGGAGCTTACTGTGTATGTTTAGAGGATGTGAGGAACTCTAAGATATCTGCAATACAGAATACAAAGATGTGCCTCTTTATTATAGCAAATTCACTAATTCCTAATTAATCCACAGCCTTTAATCCGCAATGCAATGAGGAATACTCCGGTGCTATCTATCACTAGTCACTTTCAATTCACTTGCTGTCAGTTCATTAACCCCGATTGGTAAGGTAGAAGAGTCGCTGGCTTTGTCGCTCCTGTCTCCCGTCTATCTGAAGCACCCCATGATCCATGTTGAATGTTGCTTGTGCAAGAGCCAGGGAGTGTCAATCCAGGGCATAAAACACTGATCTATAGTTTATATGTCTATGTTATGCCGTATCCAGTGGAGATGGCCTACGACATACCTCAGGCAGGTGTCTGAGAGTCGAGAATGGCAGATCACTAGATGGAATCGCTTCAAGTTGCTTCGAAATTGAGATTCTCTATAGTACAAGCTCAAGTAATATAGTTAGGATCAAGATAATGAAAGCAGCAGATGTATTGTATGGGTGACAGATGTGACACAAGAGCATATGGTGAGTATGTACGAAGAGACCTAGAAAGAAAATCTTCCACCACATTATGGGGTGATGGTAGATCATACTAGCGCACTGCTGACGAGCACGAAAATTTCCTGACAGACCTGGAATTGTACAAGATATTCCTAGATGACATGCAGAAAAGCACCATGTGGCGGAACACTGATATCGTTATCGCATACCAACGAAATCATATGGTCTCTAGTAAACTGAACCCCTAATAGCCGCTTAGTGTGTTTATATCAAATTCAAAAACACGTATTTGCCGAGAATTGTCCGACTCCTGCTGGTGAAAGTGTCTTACTTCACAAGTTGACTTGTACGGTATGGTAAAATACTGATACTCATAGTGTTCTAGTTGTTAGTGCCTGAATTATTATCGGAACTCATCCGTTGATCTCCTACTACAGATATGGAAGATCCTTTGGTTCTCGGAGAGTGTCAGTCAACAGATGATGTGTATTCGAGGTCCCATTCCATTGATCAATCGGTGTTGCTTCGGCATTGATCAGCAGGGATAATTCTATTTAGAAACCCCGCTTGTTTACACATACCCCTTAAATACCCCTTTGAAATATTTTGCTTATATAGAAACCCCATATGTACTCCTCCTGCAGGCCGGAGCAATCTTGAGATCTCCGGAACATTACAAGCACGTGCTACAGGGTACTAATCTAAATTGGACGACGTGTACGGACGCGTTTAAGACGCGTCCAAATCATTGCATTATTCACTGTACGATGTTAAGTGGTCAGTTGATGTGGTTGTAACCCGTCTGGTGACATAATCCACAATGGTTCTGCGAGTGCAGTGCTTACTGCGTAGTTGATGGTACCTCGACTCCAATCCTAGTGCGGACAGAGGCTTGAGCAAGGGCAGTGGTTGTATCATAGACCTTCTAATCAAGCAGAAAGAAAACAATAAATTGGTTGACCCTAAATGTTACCAATCCTGTTCTTGAAATCCTGTTACATAGTCTCGAACTCTAGTATTTCTGCAATGCTTCAGAATACTAACAAATTTTACTGGCAGGTCTAACGAAACAAAATATGATAAGGATAAGTACAAAAATGTTGCCAGATGATGTCCAGCAACAAGGACAGGAGGTTTTCACAACAGCCGAGGACAATCAAATACGGCAAATTTCTTCTTCGAGTTGTGTAGGTACAGGAAACTATTAAATGTGGTAATTTAGCATGGAAACATTGTATTTAGGACTTTATGAACAAGAATCAACGAGCAAATTTTCCATAGGGAGTGATCTCACGATTTATACCCCAAAATTTTGGCGCGAGTCAAATGAAATCCTAAATATAACGAAAAAAGCGGCAATCGACTCCTTTTGTCGAGTTGCATTCATTCCGATCAAAAAATACGGCTAAAGGGAGCCTGTTTTTACCCCAAAAAAGTTCAAAATGAGACCAAATAATAGCTTTTACACTTCATTTTTCCTTTATATCACCAAAATGCCGGGTGGATGTAAGCCAAAACGTGCTCGCAACATCTCGGATAATTCTATTTGGAAACCCACTTTCAGGGGTTTCAGCTGAAACCCTCGCACAAAGTGAAAGTGGGGGTTCTTTGAAAGTCGGCGGCGCCGGCCGTGATCGGTGATCACTTGCGTGGGACAGTTTTTTCAGTCACAGCTACTACTATCATTCCCACAGTATTGCAAAATGACCTAGTGTTGTAAATCGCGAATCATGCCACAAATACTGCGAATTATGGTCTGAAATTTCGTACATGTACTCATATAAGTATTTTAAGTATGATTCTGCTTTTGTTTTTGAAAAAAATCGTGTCATGGATGGCCTGGGAAATATCAGGTACATTTTGCAAAACTAGGTCACTGATAACTATTTCAACAGTAGCTTCACAACCTCTCAACGAAATAAAATAAAAATTATATTGCTATAAAGCAGAGATTCCTAAATTTTCAGCAATGTAGGTTTAAACAATTGCAGCGAGGAACCAGAGGTGTGATGTCACCATCAATTTATGTTTTGCAACACGAAATCAAATAACATTCCCATCCTCCTATCCCTTAGATATCTTCTATACTCATATTTTGCCTTCTAATCTACACAAATATAAGTTTATTTTATAGATAAAATGCAACAAACGAGTGTAGGAGCATTTCTGTTTCTCGGAGTTGTGAATTTATGGTGTTTGAATTGATTGTCACGGCGTCGTCACCATGGATTTTGGCACTCTGAATGTTGGCAGAGCGGCACCACCATTGCATCACAAGCGCAAGTTGAGCACAAAACTGATTGCCCTTGCCGTTTCATCATTTGAGCACAAATACATGATAAATCCATTTTAAGAACTATCTAAGAGGAGGATACATAGTAGCACAATGTACCTTGGTCTTCACCATTCCCAAAGTCGCTGAACGGCGCTCTTGACTGTGCTAGTGTTCTCTTCGTTGCAGACTTCAAACTTCACTTCAACATATAAATACTTAGACCTGCTCGGAATTAAATACCACGTGATGTTCCAAGCTTCCGGAAGACCAGCCAAGGGTCAACATCAGTATGCAGGTTTCCAAATAGACAGTGGGGTCATCTCAGGACTGCAAAATCAAAAGCCTTCTGTTGATGTTACTTCTTCTGAGCACATGGGATGAGAGCAAAGTGTTCTCCAGTCGGTCCATTCAAGAATACCAACTACTGCATGGCATGACTTTTAAGCCATCAGGATGACTTTAAGAACCAAGTATCAATGCTTGAGACTTTCATTAAGGATGCAGGACACAAATGGATTTTCTTACCTAAATTCCATTGTGAATTAAATCCTATCAAAATGATATGTACATTTATTACATTTGTCAAGACTCATTCCCAAAGGTGAATAGGAACTAGAGGATGGAGGTTATGATAGTGCTATGTCAGAAAACATCGGAAGTATGTCAGAAGGAGTTCTGACCATAACACTACAGATAAGAACTGTTGGCTTCAGCTTATGTGCTGTGCCCTTCCAGTTCTCTTGGGTTCTAACTTAAATGTGGTCCACACATCGGAAGAAAGTACTGTGGGGTCGGAAAGTCATCAGAGACAACTTGGGGGTTTTGACAACTAGAGACTAAGTCTGGTGTTGAGAGCAAGATAAGACTAGTTGACATAAGTCAACTAGAAGGGAAGTCAGAAGGAAGTCAGAGGTCAGAAAGCAAAGAGACTTAGAACTTAGTCAGAAGACTAGGTGGGATCTTAGTTGATATTTGAATTGCAGATACAAGACCAGAACTAGCTACTTAAATATGTGGGTAGTTAATTGTATAACTAATCAGGGGAAGGTAACTAGTAATGACAAAGTCATAATAAGATGAGGTATCATAATAAGTATCAGAAGTTGTATCTCAGAATCAGATGGATATCGGAAAGATACATAAAAGAAATATTGTTCTGATAGGAAGCAAGGTATTGTCAATCATGGAAACGGTAACAAGCTGAATGAGAAACGGGGTATTGTGGTTATTGGAAATATCGGAAAAGGGTCAGAGAGTAACAGAAAAGTATCAGAAGTATAGTCTGGGTTTTGGTATATGACAACATTCTGCCTAAACTAATTGCTTATTCTTGTATCTTCTCCTATAGTATTGGGGCTGGGTTAAATCAGATATCAGGAGACATCCAGGACAACCTTCAAGGATGCAAAGAAAGCTGCTATCCAGATGCTTGATGCCTGTCTGGTTGACATCATCCGAAGGTTCATAAACCGTTCTTGGCGCTTCATGAGTGCATAAAGGGTATGCTTGACAGGGAAAGCAGCAGCATGGACTGTTCAGAAGCAGAAGGGACATTGCACTGTCTTGCGCAGCGCCATGATGCAGCTTGAGGCTGTCCTCAACTGATAGATTCAGTAGTGTATATACCGTTGAAATAGGTCAAAAATTTGGCGTAACCAAAACCTCGTGGGAAAAACTTCGGAGACATGTTTTTTGGCGTATTTTGCCATCCTGGGACCGAATCTGAAAGCCGTTTGTCCAAAAAAATCAGCCTTCTTCAGCGACCACAAGTTTAAAAATTTGCCGTATTTGATTGTCCTCGACTGTACAAATTTCACCAGATGGTGGGTGGACCGGAAATTAAAAAATTGACAGATGATGTGACTCATTTGTTCCGGATGACCGTAACAGCAACATTTTCCGGCCGACGCAAAGTAGTAAAGTAGGAGGGGTATGTGAATACTAAGCAACAAGATGGGGTATGCGCAAACAAGAGGGGTTTCTCAATAGAATCATCCGATCAGCAGATCTACTTTGAGAGTGTGATGGTTCCGCTTTCCATATGATAGTGCTTACAATATGTTGTCGACCATTGGATTATCCCGTGTAACGCAGAGATGGACAGGTTTTTCAGTGACATGATCATTGATATGTCACCGTAGAGCAACTGGAGCTTCTAGAATTTTATGGAAGAATAGAGAGATTGAGATTTACAACTCGTGTGAAATCGATGTTGCGATTAACACACGAGGTGGTATTTGGAATGTGATTTAGTTACCTCGATTCCGACCCCAAAATTCGATATACCATTATGAAAAATTAGGTTATAAAGTGAAAGTCGCACTCGTGCTATATGATCTGGCCAACAATGTAAGATTGGGTGGCTGGGTTATGCTCTATATATCTCGGTGAATCATATTACTCCATTGGTTTGGTGAAGTGTAGTCACTCAACTACCTCGTGCTCGACTCTCCTCTTTTCCCTATGTTATCAGAACACCGTCTTTCATGCTGGCCAATTTTGATCCCCTGATCTCGGACGACTGAAGGATGAAGGCGTGTCATGGCTGAGCGCCGAGTGCTTAGGAACTGTCTATATCTATCAACATCTAGCTTGGTGAAAATACATCCGATATTGTTGCTGGAGCCTCAGGTACCAGATATATATGGTTTTTCTACTCCACAGCTGAGCTATTCATTCGTGGACATTTCCTCTAACATATGAGACAATTATAAATATACATCGAGAACTCCGGGATATCAGCTGTGCAATAATATATAGAAGCCGAGATAATCAGTTTAGCTCGTTGATTATGCTTTATAAGCACCCGAGAAATATCTTCGGGGCTGTAGACTGTGATGGACGTTCCTAGTATGGATCAGACCAAGAGAAAAGAGTGCACGACTGACACGCTGTTATTACTTCTGGAGACGTATCAAAGCAACAAAATATGCATCGATATGAAGTATAGTTTATTTCCAGACATAATAATTCATTACTTTCAAGAAACAATGGGTTTTGCTTTGCAAGTTACGCGTCAGTCACACGTCAGTCACCGCGGACACGTAGAGAGAATATATTCATAATATATTCTACAATAAATTCAATCTTTATTCGTCGTATTTATTGTAAATAAATCCACATAATTTCCATCAGAGAAATAGAGAATATATTTAAAATAAAAACTACATTAATGTGCCGGATATGGTGTTGGAGAAAATAAGAATAAATATGCCGGATATAGTCACAGTGTCTTCTCCATCAATCCACTAGATATATTGTGAATTTATTGAATCATGTGATTTCATGTGACCTACAATCACCGCTATCTCCTCACCTGGACCGTGTACGCGTCTGAGCTCTGGGACCGAGGACCATTGTAGGCCATAGAGTCATCTACCGTCCAGTGGTGCGGGGAATTAGAAATTTTAATATTATAAATCCAGAGCCAATATTTGTGCCAAAAGAATTATCATTACTCTTAGTGAAACATCTTGAGAGCAGGTATAAAATAAATTGAGGTCATTTGTGTTCTAGATGTAGAGAGTGATGCTGTTCTTTTGAGGGTGCTCAACTCAAGATCAGACATTCATGACACCACCCAGTCATGACTACTAAATTTGTATTGATCCAATCATTTTTGAAACCCTTGCATCCAAGAGGGTCAAAAATTTTGTGCCAAGTGCTGTTTCACAACTTCAATGATCAATATTCCAAGAAACAGGAAGAACTGCAATACAACTCAGTATTAAAATATTTTTGAGACATTTAGATATAAATTATGCAAAAACAACCAAATTGTTTTGTGGAAATTTGCAAAGAGTAAGTGCCCATGAACCATCCATGTGAAGAAATAACAGTGATTGTAAGTCACATGAAATCACATGATTCAATAAATCCACAATATATCCAGCAGATTGATGGAGAAGACATTGTAACTATATCAGGCATATTTATTCTTATTTTATCCAACACCATATCCAGTGCATTAATGTAGTTTTTATTTTAAATATATTCTCACTTTCTCTGATGGATATTATGTGGATTTATTTACAATAAATATGGCAAATAAAGATTGAATATATTGTAGAATATATTATGAATATATTCTCTATATATCTGGCAGATAGAGCATGTATATATTTTTATTTTATCCATTATTTATTCCCACTAAATCTGGTATCTGCAGTGAGTCACATGTCAATGCTAAGTGTCCTGTGTGGTCATGACAATTGCACATCAGTTGTGCATAGTGCATGTTACAGTGCTTTGCTTTGCTGTTTGTACTTGAGTGTTGGGGAAATGTGTTTGCCCATTTATTGTCTTCAACAGTGCCTAGCATATACTAAACTGCAGAAAATGTTGTCTTCAGCTACTTTTACCCTGGAGAAGCATAAAACAGGAGCTCAAAACAGCCAAGCTAAAAAATTGACCTAGAAAGCTATCTTTCAGCCTTGGAGGTGCAGACTGAACACAAGAACAAGCACAAGCACATCAGCTGGCTGACATGCTGGACTCCCAGATCAACACATGGAGACAAATTTCAACAGTGTCATTGTGCAAACAGCATTGCAGAGCACCATAGTGCATATCAATCATCCATTTCTATATAATGCCAAGCTCATATATATATAAAATATCAGTACTTGCTAAAAACATCTAATTTCCTCTTAAAACATTTGCTAATGGTTTAGAATATTGATTCCAAGGCATAAAACTTCAATAACCTTGTTTAAAACACTGATCTTCAACATGAACAACAGCTGCTATCAGATACTTTCTTCCCAAATCATTCTTTGTGCATCAATGCATCAAGAACATATATCCAATTTCTCTTGCATTGTTTTTGGCAGAAGCAGCAGGATGCAGAAAGGATATGAACTTAGTGATTGCTAGATGTATATTCAATTTATTCAATTGAATCATGAATTCACAGGCTGATACCAATAGGAATTCACTCTCAATACTTTTATCAATTCTTTAAAACATAAAATGTCTTTATTACTTGTATACAGTTGAAGTGAGGTGGAGTGGCCTGAGTACAGTACCAGTAAGTAGGTTGCAAGTAGGTATAAAAACCTATGAGGGGTATAGTAGTGTCATGTCTGCCACTGTTCTAAGAAACCAGAATAACTAGTAAGCTAAAATTGAGAGAAATAATAAGTCAATTTATTTCTGAATAAGGAGATGGTGGTGAAGGTAAACAATGGTGGGCAAGGTATGAGGTCTACAGTGACTTGTAGTGAGCATGTAAAAAGGCAAGATGGACTGGAGGATGTGAAATAAAGTCCCTACACCTGAAATCCAGGAAATTTTAGGTTTTATTAGCAGACCTATAATATTGGTGAAGGCAGGTATCAATGGCAGTATAATGTACAATAACAAAGATATGAGTATGGACAGAAGCATGCCTAGCTAGTGTAGAATGTAACCTGGAGCACAGCAGTATTGAATATAGCACTCAGTATTCAGGACTCAGACAGAGCTGAGATAGCTAAGCTGGGTCTGAGGGCACCTATAGCACAGCTGTATGGCTGAGACAAGACCACAGTGTCCTTGTTTGGTGACAGCCATAAGGCATAACAGGTACACATAATGCAATAAGTGGAAACATAAATAAAATATTGTACAAAAGAAGGCTGTCATAGTGATGCTATGCATGCAGGCCACACAATGATAAGAAATCTAGCAGCCTAAGCTATCTTATCAAAATGGGAGAGAGTCCCATACCACAACTGAATACAAATTCCTGAAACCTCAAGTAATTGGGTGCTCAGACAGGTCCTAAGCTCTGAGAAAGGAGCAAAGTGATGAGGAAAAGTGCCAGAAGCAAAATGGGCCCAGAGGTAAATACTACTAAACACTCAAGCTATAGTAGAGACACCCAAAATGTGAGCAAACCAAAGAACTGTTTAGTGACTTACCTAAAATTAGAAACCAGGAAAGAGATAAAATGCTTAAGGATGAAGAAAGGAATGGGGAACAGGGATTTCACCCCCCATTCTCTCACAACATGATCTGCAGTGACAAGCCCCTCAGCTCCTGCAATACTAAGTTGATAGATACAAGGTAGTCTTGGTTTGGTTTCAAAGTAGATGTTCTAGCTAGAGCTAGTACCTTGAGAGAAAAAACCATTCTATACATTATTCTGAGAGAGCAATGAACCAAGTACAATACAACTAAGTTCCAGGAGCAAGTCCTGAGGTTGTGTTATTATATTGAGAAGTCTGGAGGACAGGATGACCATCCCATCTGACTTAGTTAGTGAAAAGTGCGATTTCAGGAGACAGGAAGACCATCTCCTGGAATCTTTGCCCAAGGACAGCAGGAAGACCACTGTGATTGGGGGAAATAAGAGAAATGAAGACCATCCATATCTATTTTTAAAGAGCTCATTAATATTTACAAGGGAAGGAAGACCACCCTCAGAGATTTAGGAGATTATATTTAGGGAAAACACATCCCCTCTTAGAATGAATTGGCATTGGAAGCTCTAGAGACAGGAAGACCATCTCAACAAGCCTGTAGTTAGATTAATGAAACAGAAGACCATTCACTACATCTAGCTAGCATACAGTCAGATATCCATCCTATTATATTGTGTGCATCTTGTACCGAATTTTTGAATACATACTCATTTCAGACTTGCCCCCACAAACCTAAGAGGTTGTAAGCACTCTGTAAGGTGGTATAGCAATTTTATTGTAGTTCTACCATATAGAAAACAACACCTTTTCAGTGACATTGCTAGACATACATGACATCCTGAGTACCCATTCTACTGAGTTTATATCATCAAGGCAGATTGCCTGTAGGTGCTATTCCATATTAACATGTACAGAATTGCACTGTAACCTTAGTACAGAAATGCACCTAATTGTGGACTGGTGGAATACTCACCAGTCTTCTACTGCTGCCATTGCCTGCAGCACCATCTTGCAGTGCTGAGTGGTAAGATTTTGCACCATTCATCCCCCACCAGTAACTGGTAAACATCTTGCCAGTGAGCACCCAGCAGCCATCCATGGCAAGGGGTGAAAAATGTACCAGTCATTCCCTCAGCATCAATTGGTGAAAATTTCACCAGTGAGTGTACAGAGGCAATCCTATGGTGAGTGGTGAAAAACTTACCAGTCATTCCCTCAACATTGACTGGTCAAAATTTTCACCTGCCTTGACTGGTAGAAATACAGTAGCATGCAAAAATAATGCACATGGGTTTCACTAGCAATAACTTTTGAATATCAATATATCATGACAGGCAGTAACTTAGATATTGAAAAATGTAAAATTACAAAAAGTGAAGTTTGCAAAGAAAATTTTCAGAATGTGAAGTTTACATAGACAATATTCCTCAATGAGATGAGCCTCTATATCAATTTGCCATTTGCACTAAGCTTTACTACTGCAAATATCCTTGCATCCAACATATTCTAGATCTACCAGGTATGATCTAAGAAGAAATTTTGTGTATCCAGCAACAATATATTAATACTACTATGTGGGATAT
Organism: Nidula microcarpa; assembly: GCA_036937055.1. Lineage (NCBI taxonomy): Eukaryota > Fungi > Basidiomycota > Agaricomycetes > Agaricales > Nidulariaceae > Nidula > Nidula microcarpa. The sequence goes on along the minus strand of JASFDD010000165.1, from coordinate 599 downwards.
ACTACTATTAAATTGGAAAATGTTCAAGGTAATCATTTTCCTAGGTGTCTGGGCTCAATTTACGAAGGAAATGTCAGAACCCAAGGACAACTGCTATATCCACGCTCTTCATATGCTTGCCAATGATGCCCATGTCACTATCATGCTGAATCCCTATCTGACAAAGTTCATGCATGAGGCCCAGTAGATCATGGTTGCTCCCACCTTCAAAGTGGTTCATGGAGAAAAAAAATGAGTTTAAGGTTGTAATCTGGCTCAATAGTCTCAATAAAAGTGATTGCTCAATTTAATACAGAAATAATTCAGTGGTTAAAAATTCTATTGCTTAGGACTTGTCACTGGAAGGGTCTGGACAAACCATGCCACACGTGAAATATTCCAGATCGTGTGAAACGGTACATTTGACTCCGTCTTGGTTATTACTGGCAAAGAGTTGAACTTGCAAATATTTACTCGGGGTGCATCACTTCTCAGGAATAAGTGATGCTAAAGGGGTCAGGCTCAGGGATTCGCAGGCATGATTATCTCTCGTCACCTTCATCAGGGTACAAAAATCGGGAATATATTTGACATCAATGCGATTTTGAAGCACCTCTAGA
>JASFDD010000164.1:0-42897 GCA_036937055.1 Nidula microcarpa | reverse complement strand
TCTTCCAACTTTGACCGTCGATTCCTAGGTGAGATATTCCCTACGTACATACCTCATATATATCTTCAAACTTTGACTGTCGATTCCTAGCCCATTTCGGTTCTCGCTCTCGCATACCTCAACACCCCCCTCACCTCCGCCGGACGTAAAAGCCATCGGCAGATGAGGAAGCCATTGAAAGCGCACTCAAAAAAGCGCTTGCAAACCCTAATGTTCTCCCCCATGGCGGCCTGCTCAGGTTCGGCCTGCAGAAAGTCTTTACTTCGTGTACCTCGTTAAATGCGGGAGCAACACGATCTGCCATGTCGCAAAAATACTCAAAGGGAACGACGCGATGATCGAACGCACCTGCAACAACCTCAGGCTGAAGATCTCACTCCAGCTTGTATACGAGGATAACGGGAAGCAATGATGCGACTGCAAACTTCTCCGGCAGAAAGTGATGATAGACAGGATGATGGGCCCCAAGGAGATGGTTAAATGCTGAGAGAGAATTACTCGATCTCCCTGGATTTCTCCGAGTGGTATACGGGCCGTCCAATCCGTGGGTATGGGATCACGCCGACTGTACTTTATCCCGGCGGCCCCCCTGAGGAGTCAACGAAGGTCGCATGGATAACAAAGATGAATAAGTGCGTGGACTTTGAGTCCCCATATATTGCGTACGGAAGCGAGTTATCCATGGCGCATGTATAGGGAGATGTGTGCCTTATTGTGGAAGTTGAAGCAGCAGGGAAACATTCAGCCACGAAAGAAGAGAAAATGGAGAGCTCAAGGAGGTCCAAGAAAAGTAGAAAGATTTATGCGGGAAGTCTGCGGTGTTGACGCTTCGACGCAATATAAGCCCTGCTGGTTGGTTCCTACATAGGACCCATTCGACCATGCCAATGAATTTCTCCTCGAATTCTACTATATTTTTGCACAACTAGGACATTATCAGTTTTCAAGTAAATTTCATAAATTTTGATAACATGCAAGATTCCATGCTCTGCACATAGCAGGAAGGACAGAGCATCGCCCTGCCAAACAAAAATGCGTTTCAGCTGTGGGCGCGGCAGTGCAGCCAAAATACTATTGAGTTCAGACAGCTCCCAAAGGAACATATGGTGGTGAACAAGAGTAATCCCTGCCGCACGGAGCGTACTTGCAACAACAGCTGTAATGGCTGTCTTCGCGTACGTGAAATGAGAAGACGAATTCAGAATAATATTCTGGGTGAGTATTTGAAAGGACCAGCAGGGCGTCTTGAACTTCAAAGCTATCAGAAAAATACAAGGAGACATCATGCGGGAGTCAAAGCTGTATACATACTTAGATGCATCTGTAATCACACTTTCGAGCTCCCAGGGATTGTATGTAAATTTGATGCGGCAACACCGAAGCTGCTTGTTTATGACGTGGAGATACTGCATAATGAGAGAGATATCCATTTTTTCGTCGCAGCGGTCGAATGAAAGCCCAGAAATAACGGGGACAGAATCCAGTAATAAAATCCAGGAAAGGAACTTGAATACATAGCTGATGTGTATACTGCGCAATGAGTGCAGGGAAAACAAGTCTGATGGTGGGATGGCAGATGAATCAGATAGCAGGTGCGTGTTGACCGAGAGCGCTTCGAGTGGCTTCAATGAACATACGAGCGCTAACAAGTCCACCAGACTATGGTATTTGCAGCACAATCTCAACAACCTGAGCTCCGGGAAGGTGCGCGCGAGCACGGAGAGCGAGTGTATCATCAAAGCGAGTTTTGGCAGCTGCGACAAGAGATCGAAGAGTTCGCTGTCCGAAATGACGCATACGCGGAGTGACTTGACGAATCTGTGGAGAGCGGGGAGTTTAGAAGAGGGGATGGAAATTCCGGAGCCAAAGGAGTCTAAAACGACAGCGGAGAAAAGAAAGTGTTAGCCACCTCATCGATACGAGGCTGTACTGCCCGTTCGTGATTTTTAGCTGAGGGGCATGCCTCGTCGATGATGAACTTGATTAGCTCGATGGGAAGTGTAGACATCGGGTATCGCACATAATAGGCTGCGTGCAATATATATGGGCTGTCGGTAAGTGGTGGTAGTGGTCTTGGTGGTCGTGGTGGGTTGCGTGAGCGCTTGAGTATAAGGTGTACATTTAACTCATTCGTGGAGGCTGAAAGCACCTCGAGAGAGGAAACTGGGCATATGACCCAAAAAAATCCACAAACCTCTTGAACCTGCACGACAAGTGTGAAATCGTGAGCGCCGAGAACCGATGCAGAAATCCGCATGTGAGAATTTGAGATGAAGACGCGTGCGGCGTCCGTGCTGAAGAGTACTCTCGGCATAAGCATGTTCAGCACTGGTGCCATTCCAGAGACTGCTTCGTGTTCATTACAGACACCTATGTCGAGGGAATTGATGAATTTATGGAGAGTGGTACCCTTGGTTCAGAGTAATTTAGACCAGGCTTCCGTAGGGTTTATAGGTTTGGGGGGTAACATTTAACTCTCCTTGCGTCTAGGATGAAGGCACGCGATAAAACGTAGGGGCCTCAAAGTACACGCCATGTCTTGGATACGATGCTGTACCCCTTGATTTCGAGCTGCGATGCCGGGAGATAGGCCTCGAAAATGAGCTCAAGTAGTTCAATGAGCAGGGAAGAGATTTCTGTTTTTCTTGGAAGAAATTTAAACCGCATGACCGGGCGCCATGATTAGTCTTAAGCAGTTCGTGGTGAAGGCTGATTTCAGTTGGATGAAAACTGCGAAGGACAACAAGAACGAAGAGAAATATCACAGAGGCGGCGCTACTGGCAGAATGGCACCAGCAGAGTAGGGGTAGGACGGTGAGTGGACTTGAAAGTTCTTGGTCAATGTTGTACTTATTACCAGAGAGAGCCCGAGAGATATGACAAAAAACCGTGAGCCAACAGGGATTTATATCCAGAAATATTCAAATGATTCTGGAGACTTTATGCATGAGGCGAGAAAGACGAATCTGTAGGAAGAGGTCAGGGAAGGTGGAATGAGGTTCCAAATCCTCCGTGATATTGTTGTGTTTTATATCTGAGAGAACTTGAGAAACGTGGCCAGAGAGGTCCCAGTCAGCTAGTCGCAATTCAACAAGAAATGGAGAATAAATTGCAATAAGAGAGAGAAGATCAGTAAGAGAAACAGCAAGAAGTCAAGTACCTCGCCATAACTGCCTGCCAGAGCGGAATTTATATCCAGCCCCTCGGCTGGGGCAGGATCTGCCGAGATGACAACCCTTCAAACATGACAGCGAATCAGCAAGCTGTATATCTTGTTTACTTACTGCGAGAGTTCAACGTTCAACGTTCAGGGTTTGATGTTAAGTGGCATGGGATCGGGGATGGATGCGGCCGATTCGGTTAGAAATCTCGAAGCAAGTGCATGTCAGAGAAGAAGGGATAATAGACGCCTCTATGCCTCTGCGCCGCCGTCGAAAAGAGGTATGCTTGCCACAGTCGGAACTTGAAGCCAAGGGTATGATTGACAGTCTTGAGAGCTTGACACGAAGAGATCTATGGGGAGCTTGTAAAAGCACGATTGGCGCAGATGTGTCGATTTCGTCAGGGCACCAAGGATGCACGGGCCACGTAAATGCCATACAGCAAGACCCTGTTTCGTATGCGAGGATGTGTTGTGTGAGCCTCGGCCTTGGAGCTGGGGCATGCAGAGACGAGGGTGAACTTATCGAGTTCGGGGGGATGCCGGGTGGGTCCGCGTCAAAAATCGAGAGATAGCCGAAGGCTTGATATGTAGCTGTGGTGTTCATATAGTGGTCAGAGCTAGATACATAGCGCCACAGTTGGCAGCAGAGTTGGCTCGAGCAGCGTCGTAGGCAGCAAGAAGTTGGGAAGAAGGGACTGTGCCTAGAGGACAAGTCCCCGATTTGCGAAGCGGTAGCGATGACTCAGGATAGTTCAAGAAGCGTGGGTGGAGCCTACTCGCAGTTGTATCGATATACAGCACGAAGAATGACTAGACATGGAGATTGTAGTAGGAAAGAGTGGCAACAACTTCCTGCCTAGGCGCGGCACCGGCACGGCGCATGCCTTAATCTGGCCCCGGTCCCGGGCTCATCGCCACGACATCCCATCAGATTTCAATCTCCCTGCCCTGTTTTCCTCCTCATCTATCCCAGTATCTAATTTCCCTCTATCCCGATGGCAGAACCGACCAAGCAAGAGACGGAGCAGGTTTTCAGGGTGCTGAGGGGGCAAAAGGGGAATAAGGTGCGTCTGGGTCCTCGTCTTCGTCTTATCTTCTCGTCTGGGGAGGAAGAGGGTACTGACGATGGCTGCAATTTACAGCAATGCTTTGACTGCAAAGCGCGCAACCCAACGTGGTCGAGCGTCACGTTCGGGGTGTATATCTGCCTCGAGTGCTCGAGCGTACACCGGAATATGGGCGTGCATATTAGTTTCGTACGGTGCGTCTCCTTTCCATTCCTTAACCCTTTCGAACCCCACTTACCCCTCGCGATACCCCCACAGGTCGACCAACCTCGATACCTGGCAGCTCGCCCAGCTGCGCACCATGAAAGTCGGCGGCAACGCCTCCGCCACCGAGTTCTTCACCAAGCATGGCGGCGCGTCCCTGCTCAGCGACAGCGACACAAAGAAGAAGTACTCCAGCCGCATGGCAGAGCTGTACAAGGAGGAGCTAGCGCGGCGGGCGAAGGATGATGTGGCTAGGTGCGTGTTTTCCTTTCCCATGAGCGTGGAGGACGGATGTTAATATGTATGCCGGTCGTAGATTCCCGAACGGCATCGTCGTAGACGGCATGGACCCTACCCCCACCTCCCTCCCAACCGCTGCCGAAGCCGAAGACGACTTTTTCAACTCCTGGTCCAAGCCCTCTACGCCCAAGTCCACCTCTACCCCAGGCACCCCCGCGCGCATCAACACGCCCCCCATCATCGGGCGCGCCCCCTCTGCCTCCTCCACCTCTTCTACCACCCCTGCTCCTACAGCGCCGCGCACAATATCGTCCACCTCTAGTACTACTTCGAGCACATTGAGGGCGTCGCGCCTCGGCTCGTCCTCCTCCCTCGCCAAATCCACTTCCGCGTCCCCCGCCCCAGGTGCCGGACCCAAGAAGTCCAAGCTCGGCCTCGGCGCGCAAAAGACCAAGCCCGTCGACTTCGCCGAGGCCGAGCGTAAAGCGCTTGAGGAGGCCGAACGGGTGAAGCAGCTGGGGTACGACCGGCTGCGGGAGGAGGAAGAGGAGAAGAAGCGGAAGGAAGAAGAGACTAGGAGAAAGGCTACTGAAATCGGCGTGGGTGCGAAACTCGGTGCCCCAGTGGCGGTGGGCACGAGTGGGAAGAAGGCAGCGGAGCCGCAGAAGAACGCTGCTTTCCCCCGGCTCGGGTTCGGTGCGATCCCAGGGGCCGGGGCGGCAGCGGCAGTGGCTGCTGCATCGGCTTCGTCAACACGGTACGCCCTCCCTTTTCCCTTCCCCCATCCCTACTGACCACCCCGATCTACAGATCAACCCCCGTAGCAGACGATGCCCCCACCACCGCCCGAGAAAAGTTCGGCTCGCAGAAAGCCATCTCCTCCGACATGTACTTCGGGCGCAACTCGTACGACCCGGACACCATCGCCTCTGCGCAGACCCGGCTGCGGGACTTCCAAGGCGCCACCGCCATCTCTTCAAACGCGTACTTTGGGCGTGAGGAGAACGAGGATCTTGAAGGCGGGGGAGGGGGGCCTGGGGGTGAAGGGCTGTTGGGCGATGGGAGTTTGGCGGGGCTGGAGATGGCGGCAAGGGATGCAGTGGCGAAGGTGCTCGCGAATCCGGATGTGCAGGGCGTCGGGGAGAGTATTAGGACTGGGGCGCTGAAGGTGGGTGTTTTGTTATTTTTATTTGGATGCGGGTTGGTTAGATGCAATGCAACTATTGCATTATGTCCCTGTCTATTCTCTGCCTCTCCTTCTCTCCCTCCACCCCTATCTCTCTCCACCCCTATCTCTCTTCACCCCCCTCCCCTCCTCATATCGCATCTCGAACGCTGACTAACCCCGCCATCCTCCAGCTCTCCGACTACCTCGCCTCCATGTCCGAGCGCTAAACCGACTGACACGCGAAGGAGAAGCGCGATAGAACAACACCCGACCCGGGGATAAAAGGACACTGGATACTCGTAGATCGCCAGCGGGGTACGGGACGGTATACTATACATACATACCCCGGACGACTGTTCCCTTCCTCCCTTTTCCGCCCATTCGTCTTCGGTACTCAGCGTTCTCTTAATCTCACTGCTTAAATACTGGATTCCCCCTCTCCTCTTCCTCCTGCTCCGTTTCCGTTTTTCCTGCTTATAATTGGTTTGCGATTCGCGTTGTTAGTGCTACGAAGGGTACTATTTATGGTGGTAGAATTATGGGTGTGGAATTCTACTGGATAATGAATCTGAGTGTTGTTTCTCGGCCTTACAGATGGCTAACACTATACTAAAGTATATCGTGAATGAATTCTGTGCAGTAGGTAGATGGGAATCGACGTCCGGTCCGGACAGGGCGGCGCGCGTGGAGACCGCATGTTGGCGGAGTCCGAGACTCGAGTATGATGCGTTCAACGGCAACTCAAACACTGTTTGTCTCGAAACTTACTCCTAGGCTCTCTCCTGGCTTCAAGTTCTATTTCTTTCTAATAACTGCTTCGAGCTCTCTCTGTCTCTATAACGACTACTAACTGGACCACTCAACGCTGCCATCGCCACCCGGCGCGCCACCAATGTTCACCCTAACCGACTTCCCCCCAGACCTCCTTCTCGAAATCACCGCGCACCTTGAACTCGCTGACGTGCTTTCTCTCCTCTCTGTATGCCTCTCGTCCTACCTTTCCCATCCCCACGTCCTAACCCCCTCCCCAATAGACATGCCACACCCTCCTCAAGCTCACCCACTCCCGCTTCCTCTACATCACCCTCCTCACGCGCACCCAGTCCCGGCACCCGCTCGCCTGCCCCGTGCTCACCGCCCTCCCCCTCCTCCCCCTCGCGCGCCTCCAGTCCATAGCGCGCACCACGCGCCGCCTCGAACGCGCGTGGGCGGACCCCTTCCCCGCGCCGCGCCGGCTGGACACATGCACGCGCTATTCCGGGGAGGGACGCGCGGAGCCGGCAGACATTCTGAGTGCACTTCCGGGGACGGGGTGTGTGCTGCTGTACACCAAGGAGGGGGGGAGGGTGGTGTGTTGTGATACTGACGGCGGGGACGGGAGTGAAGGAAGCACAGGACGGGTGTGTGCGCAGGTGGACGTGGGGGGGAGCATGCTGCTGCATGCCTACCGGTACGAAGAGGGGCGGCAGGTCATGGGGCTCGTCACTACCGGTCCATCCGAGTCCGAGTACGTCTTCTCCCCTCTTCTCTTTCTCCCACCCTAACCCTACCCTGTTTAGATTCAACCTAACAATCCTCTCCATCGAATACGGCGACCCGCAGCCCTCCCCCGCCCCCCAACCAAAGCGCAAAACAACCATCCGCCGCCTCTTCCGCACCACCCTCCCCTTCCCTTGCCGCGAGCTCTTCATCTGCGGCGACGTCGTCGGCGCCATCCCTACCGACCCTGAGGACGGCGAGGAGGACGCACTCAGGATCCACGCGATCAACTACCTGAGTGGGGAAAAGTGGGAGGTCGGGCTACGGGACGTCGGGGAGTGGGTAGTGAGTGCCTTTTCTACTCCGTCGCGTCCTATCGCTGTGGTTTTCTGTTTCATCCTGTATTTATTCCCCTTCCGCTGCACCCCCCGTTTTGTGCCGCCGGATCTTTACTTTCGGTACTGCTGGGTCTTTCATCTTGGATCTTTCGTTTCGTGTTTCTATTCCTCCGTTTCGTGCTGCCGGATCTTCAATTTTCTTGCTGCCCGGAGCCGTGCCTTCCGTTCGGCGGTGCCGTGCCTTTCGTTTCGTGCTGCCTTGTTTTTCGTTTCCATGCTACCGTCTATTTTGCGCTGCCCTGTCTTCCGTTTCGCACTGCAGGCTCATTACATTCTGTCTTGTCGTTCTTTGTGCTGCTGGAGCGTCCCCTTCGACTTTGCCGGGGCCATTTGTTTCGTGCTGCCAGATCTTTTGCTTCGGTTGTGTAGGGACTTTTGTTTCATGGCCGCTGCGGCTTCTCGCCTCTGTTCTATTGGATTTCTACCCTAGTTCGCGTCCTCCTATACGCAAGTTCTGGCCCCTGCTGCTCTCCATTCCACCTCTCCTTCCCTTATCCATTCATTTTATATTCCAGTGTCTTTCACGAGCGCATCAGACGGATCGCCTACTAGCCACTTTACCCGGTGTCCTTCCTTTCCTTCTTCGCCTCTCTTTCCTGTTGTCATTCTCTGCCCTTCCATTCGAATTCCTCTTCCTCCCCGAGTAATACTTTACTAACCACCCTCTCTTCCTTCAGTTTGACTCCCAAACATACATATTCTGCTACGTCCTGCACGGCACTGTCTACGTCCTCGTCTCAACCGGGATGAAACACGAGATCTACGAGCTCCCCCCTGACTGCCTCCCCGTCTCCACCCCATCTCCATCTGCGCCAGGCACGCCATCCTCCTCATCGTATCCCCCAGCACCCAACATACCCTTCACCGCGCCCAAGCGCATCCGCACCTCCCTCCTCTCTCTCACGCACCTCTCTGCGCGCGACGACAACGCCTTCTATACCGCGCCACTCGCCCTGAACCCTACGCCCAGCCCGCTCCATCCATCTCAGCATCTAGCCAACGCCACGCCGCCCATATCGCCCATAGCCCTCCCTGTGCCGCTCTCACCCTCTTCTGACGCTCACCCTTCATCCGACTTCGAACCTGACCCAGAAGCAGAGGCAGATGCAGAGCCCACACCCCCCGCCACCGCCCCTATCCCGTACCAAAACCCGCGCTACAACCCTATCATCCAGAGCAACACCGCCGCTCTCAAGTTCTCCCTGCGCGGGCTGCTAGCGGTGTATGTTCAGCGCCGCCGAAGGAGCGCATTTGAGTTTGGGATGGATGAGGATGACGAAATGCTCGATGGGGGCGCGGTCGGGGGGCGCGGGATGGAGACGAGGGTGTGTTTTTGGGGGGCGCCAAGGGAGGAGGAGGAGCTGGAGGAGGGGAGTGTTTCTAGTTGGGAGACAGGAGGAGAGGGGAGCAGTGATGGTGCTAGTGGCAGTGGTAGTGATGGGGTCGGAGAAGGAGCTAGGGAAGTGGAAGCAGAGGACGATGACAGCGACGACGATTCGGAGGGGAAACCCTACCCGTACTCCCCAGTGCGTCCTCCTCCGCCCGAGTCCGCCCCCGCGCAGCTCGTCTTGCCGGGATATGTGGCGTATTATAACCACGAGGAGTCGCAGTGGCTTGTGGCGACGAGTTACATGGGACCGTATGCGGTTATGGTGGTGGAACGGAAGGGAGCATGCGGAGGTGCGGGACGAGTAGCGCAAGATGATGTGCATGATTTCGGCGAAGGTGGCGGCGAGGTGCATGATTTCGGCGGGGATGCCGAAGGGATACACAACATGGATGCAGGCGGTGCGGGGACGAATAGTCCAGCGGCAGACGAAGAGGTGCACCTTCTCTCAGGTTTCGTCGTCCCAGACAGCACCAACACCGACATCGACACCGACACTGAAACCGCCCATTCTGACTCCGATGACGACGTGCCCCCTCCTTCCTCCTCCTCCACCTCCCTGCACCAGGAGCCCACACACATCCTCGACCCGCCCCCCACGCGCTCCCTCTACCTCATCCACTTCGACTCCCTCCCGGGGCCATACACCCGCCCCCGCTGCACCAGCACGGCCTGTCCGCCCACCGGACGCCCGCGCGCGGCGATCCGTGCCAGGCAGCTGCCCCTGCCGGAGGGGCACGATCCAGAGCTGCTGTATTCGATTGCGGTGGACGACCATTGTGGGGTCGTGTATTTGAGCTATTGGAGTGGGAATTTAGTGGCGATGCGGTACACATAAGAGCGAGCGACACAAATGGGACAGGACAGGGTCAGGGAGGGTCGGTGGATGTCTGCTTTGGACGAGACTTTCTTTCATGGGAAGAGGAGAGCCGTTTGGATCAGATGAAGTAGCAAGGCCTCTCAGGCTCCAGAATGCCAAAAAGCGCATGAAAGATAATCGGGGATGTGGACCTATGAATCGGTACATCATTCAAAATTGCACAAGAGGAGGGAATGTGAGATATTAGGTGTAATGGAGGTATGTATATTTAAATTTGAAAGTGGGCACATAGGACGGTAATATGGATTATAGGATTGAATGTCATATTGTACATAGTTGTATTACTAAAATAATTAATCGGAATCGTCCCTTCTGTTTGAATATCTGATGTCACTGACAGATATGTTGCTGGTTGACTGGGACGCGCTCCGATGCATTATAGTAATAGTAATACACGTCCGTGCATATTTTTCTTCAGGGCTCGTCAGTGTGGTTATCCCCTATATTAAATTAGGACTCTGAACCTTCGTCAAATTCCTAGTGTATCTATTCACACGACAATGTCACTGCAAGTTCAGTATTCACAAATTTTACGACATTGCCCTCGGAGGGAACACGCGCCCCAACATTCAACATATAACACGGCAGGTGCCCCAACAAACGCTATTACTGCTTCCTTAGAATGTCCTGAAACCAGTGGTATCAAAATATTCCTACCAGATCGTGTAACATCCTGACTACTGAGCATTTTGATCAAGCCACTTCGGAGAACATCATTCGCGAATCCTTCCAGTATCCTCACAATATCAGTAGATATTGACCAACACTTTGCTGTGTTTGTGTGATTATAATTTTAAACAGACACAAACAGCACGGAAGATTTGAATGTGTCAGAGCGCATCGACGTAGAGTATCATGTGCCTGTTGATGACCCGGAGCAATTGAGATCACTTGGGCTGTCGGCTATCTGCATACGGGGTTTCTAAATACAGTCATCCACCAGCCAGTGAGACGCCGAAATAGTAATCGCGGCTGGCAAGCATGCTAATTTCAATTTTCGGAGAAAATGAGTGGTAATATATTTGAAGGTACCCTTTCTCCATATTCTGGCCAATTTTTGTCCAGGAATAACAGAAATAGAGGAATAAATCTGAAGATCAGTCATAAAATTTCTTATCAGTGCCAAAACCACCCAGTGAGACAGTCACAGATCTGCCTAATCGAGTGGTTCCCACCAGCCAAAAATGTGACGTGACATGTCACTTTCCTCCTCCTCCTCTTGCTTCACAACATTGGCGAAGACACAGGCAGTCTGGAAGTGTAAAAGCGGGTTCCTCTGTGTTTATTCATTGTCTGAATTGTAAATATGTAAAAAATAAATTCTAATTTTGCTTGATTTCTCGAGAAACGGTGTTTGAGACGGTATTTTGACCTACTGATCATCAAATAACATTCCATCCATTGGCTCTACTGAGCCAGATTTTTGCCTTTTCATCAATGGGAATGAGCTTCTTAAGCAGTAAAAAAATTGAGGCCAAGAGACGTCGTCGGAGCTCAAAAAATCGGTTTGTCTCACTGGGTGGTGGTGTCTCACTGGCCGGTGGATGACTGTAAGTGAAATATTCATGAGGGGTTTCTGTGGACAAATGGGGTTTCTGGATAGAATAATCCCTAGAGCCTGTCGACCTTGATTATAATCTACTTTGTGACACATGTAGTGTCATCATTGTCGTTGCCGGTAGGACGCGTTGCTTGTCGTGTGTACATACGTGGACAGGGTATGCTTGTGTGAGAGAACATCCTATACATGGTACCAATTTTCAATCTCCAGAGCATTATTAACATTGAGAAAAACAACGTTGTCGTTACATCTACGGTATTGGTTCATAAGTTTTAACACTGCTCAGCAATGTCAGAGTCGATCTGATATCAATTTCTGGTTTCACTGGTGGACCCTGCCATCGACCGACAGTACGTAGGGTATGCTTAAACAAACACATTTATATTTGATCACGAAGCTAACTCGCAGTGCTCAAGTAATAAGTCGATTGCTCGCGATTGAGGAGTTCGAGTCTTTAGCTTTTTCTCTTTATCCCCTAGTTAGTGTTGATCATCAGAGATAGGATCTTCGGACAGCCTGAAAGACACTGCATAACGGCCAATGTGGATCGTAAGTTGAATGGTGGTGGCAACACACCTGATTGCTTTGATAATTGACAATGTCTCCAGCCATTGAATTTGAATAAAATTGAAAAATTATAGGTTGAGTGGGGGTTAGGTACAGAATAATTAGTAGTAACAGAGGACAATGCATCACTGTATGAATATTCCCTCAAAATAGTGCTGCAGTCCGGCTGCGCTACTCACTCGAGCTCCTATCACCCCATCAGGTCTCACAACCACCACACTGGCTTTCTCCTTGCTTGCGAAGTATCCAGAATGTGCAAAATCTTGGCCGTCGATGAGAACATGATGAAATATAGCAGAATAAGGCGGCCATTCGCTTCCTCGGGAAACGATTAGCGAGCATTCAACGGTGTCTCCAGGATATTTCTCGAGAACTTTAATCAGAGCTCGATGTTCCTCGCTGCCACCCGAGAAAATGAGCACCGAATGATACGATGCTCCGAAGATCTTGAAAAGACTCGTCATTTTGCTGGTGTTGATTTCAACTAGACCAGGTGCCTCGGGTGCTCTATCCCCAGCTTGTGCAGCAGTGGCACTAGCAGTATCATAAGCAGCATGTATTGCAGCATCTGCCACTGGCCGTTCCTCGTCAAATATCACGGGGCTGTACCGATAATTGACACCGAGCTGGTTAAATTCTCCTCCACGTTTCCAACGAGTGTCATCATTACCACGCGACTTCATTGTAGTGTTCAAGAGCTCTGTCGTCTTGTTGAGCATTTCTGCAATGACGGGAAGTCGTTCTTGATCGTAGCTATCCAGGAGGGCTAGAGAAGAAAGTCCTCGCTGAACGAGAGCGAGTTTCCATCCAAGATTGAACTGAAATAAATTAGTTTTAGACAAGGACTACATGTGGGTTTTACTGACCGAATCTTGAATGCTCGAATTCAGACCCTTGAAGAATTATGTTTCAGTTGAACCATTTATTATCAAATGTAGTATCCAAGACGTACTTGTCCCCCAGTTGGGCTATGACAATGTGCTGCATCTATACAGAGATTAGCAGAGGCTACGCTGCATATAGTAGATAGATAACAAACCTCCGGCAATGAAAACCCTTCCTTGATGGAACTTTTCTACCATCCGCACGTTCGCCCTTCATCTGTGTCAATGATTTTTTCAAAAGTACCATTAAGGAGACTCACTTATAAATCGATGTCCATAACATCTTCCCGAATACAATGTCCTTTCTACCGGTAATTTTGTAAAAGATATTAATGAACTCCTCTCGATTAGAAGCCATTTTATCATGGTCAAGTTCACTGCCCAATGCGAAAAAGCTGCAAACACCTGCGTCCTGTGCGGATGGACGTAACATTATCCTGCAAAATATATCAATATCATGTCCAATTTTAATTGGCAATCAGACTCACATTTGTTTAGTTGGATCATTACCCCATAAATTCCAGACCTATTTGAACTATTACCTTCCTTGGATTCTTCGAAAATAAGAAGGATACATACATTTCTGTCCACGCCTTCCTTCACAATAATATCTCCAATGACGCCTCGGTCCCCATCCCGAGTCTCCCCCAAAAACGTCAAGCCAAGCTGCTTTCGTACGACGCTACGTGCACCATCTGTACCCACGAGCCATTCAGCTTCGATAATTTCAGAAACTGGTTCGCCGTCAATTTCTCGCTCCACATGTGCGACGACATGGCCGTCGCGTTCCTCAAGGGAACGTAGTTCAGTTCCAAGTTCAACGCTACACCCATATCTCTCTAGATGGGAACGAAGGATGCATTCGTGATGGTTCTGTCCAACTACAACTATATTTGTCTATAACACCGTTGTCAAAAATAAGAATTATGGCGAGTGAATAATCACAGCATTACGTACGTAAGGACATTGGGGAGTAGGTTCGACGTGCGGCGAGATCTCAGCTCTCTTCAAGGGCTTTGTCCCCCCAGGAAATTCGTAAGGTTGTATAGGGAGTAGAGGCCCCGCAGTATCCAAGATGTCGTCCAAGGTACCCAGTAAGTTATGAAGTTCAAGAGAGCGTGGCTGCGTAGAAGTCCTCTTAGTCACCAGCATAAAGAAGAAAAAATTATAACATCAACCATCACTCCAGCTCCTCGCTCGCCGAGCCTATGTTTCTTTTCTTTGTCGATGATACGAACGGATACTCCATTGATAAGCAGCGAGAGAGCCAGTACGAGGCCTGCGGGACCAGCTCCAACCTAGCAAAGTCACTGGTAAAATTACACCAGAACTGTTAAGAGACGATACTTACGATTAATACAGGAGTCTTCATGCTATAGCAATCAAACTTGTTTGCTAAAAGTAGAGACCTATTGGTGCGCTTTATATACTTCTTTCCGAAGAATAAGCATCGTAGGATTTCGGGAATCGGCACAGATGATTATCATGGCCGTCTGGACGCGTTTCCTTTCGAGCGTCTAACATGTGGGATTCAGCATAAATGGCCGTCGGCTGTGATGCGTTTCCTTCCGAGTGTCAGAGGATCCTCGTAATGTGTTGAATAAAAGCCAAACACCTTAGTTGGTAGACCGGTCATAACAGTGACCTTATCCCCCTCTGCCGTGAGTCATGATAGGCACGGACGTAAAAACCATTCAGCACTGCAAAGGAACTGACGTGGGTGTAGCACAACAAAGTTCGCATTCGAGACTAGTAGTGAAACCGAATGAGGCATATTGGTAATCGTGAAGACAACCGTCGGCGTTTATCTAATAATCCGTAACCAGAATTAAAGCCAATATTGAGCAATCTGAACATTGCGTCGACGTGTTAGCACCTAATAGTACGGAGGATTACAGTGACTCCACCATCATTTGTTACGCTATCGTTGTTTGATACACTTTTAACATACTTCATTCTCCACCACCACTGAATGTGATAAGTCCAAATAGTTTGGATTGTCCTTGAGTGCTTCGGTAGAGTGAGTCTGCAAAATATGAAGGCAGTCCATGAAGTTCTGGCAATAGAATTGCATGTCTGCTGGGAATGATTTCGGAGTCACCCCTATTTGAACAATACCCCTCAGTGATACACATTGTTTTGACAATTTCTCTACTTCAGTTCTTCATTACAGTCCTTCAAACTTTGACAAAAAAATTTCAAGAATATATATATAGATCAAGGATGTGCCAAAATATTGGAGCTTGAACGCCTTAAAATATTTAATTTAGATGTTTGAATTTCGTTGTAACAAATGGTGGTGGATAATTGTACTCACGAAGGAACAATTAAGAAGCTGTTTTCGATCCGAAGAAAGATCCGGCATCTTCACACAAAGTTGTACATATCTGTTGGCATTTGTCAGAATCGTGAGATCATGAGCCCGTTTAAACAAGCGTCACTACCGCATCAACGGTTCCGAACGGCTAGGAGCTTGACAGGCAGAGTCACACTGACAGCCAAAGAGTACGTCCAATGGAGTGGTGTGCGAGCTTCCGAGTCGAGATCGCCATTTTACAGGCAAATACCTAACAAAAGAAACGGAGCGCTCAAATAATAATCAAAAACACTTCGGTTCATGTCAAGTTGTGGATATATTGAGGAAATCACTTAACAGAGAACGCAATGTTATATCAGAGTATTCGAGAACGGAATGACATTGATACAGTTCGATAGCCGCCCACCTAACATCCTATGTAAAGAGAAAACAATGTTCCAAATATCTTCACTCTCCTGCGGAATAAGCATCAAAAAGAAAACGGATGACCCAACATCGGAAGCGACGCGCACTCATAAAATACTATCGGCAGAATAACCTGTGCGTCGTTCTCCCAGGCCAAACCGCCATGTCGATCAAACTTATTCCTGAGATAGAGTTGTCAAGGACAGTCTACCAATACGCATCCACAGTGTCCGTTGGGTATTCTCTGCCAAGTCGGCGAAGAGCTTCATTATGAAGGTGCGCGATTTCGTACTTCCTACCAAGACGCAACATAGCTCCTACAATAGGGAACGGTATAGCTTCCGAAAAATCATAAATTCTCAAGAGAAATGCGTTAAACGAATATAACCGCCCGCAGGCAAACAGAAGTTGAAGCTGATGCTCACTTGAGGTTGTCATACAGAACCTCAAGGATAAGTTCTACGTCCAGCGCACTATCAGATAAGTCTACTAAAGATATCCCTCAATCGTAGGCTGCTGTTCTGTCACTGGCTGAGGAAGAGAAAACATATCAGCAAAGACCGCCAAATGGCGCGCCAGCATGGAGCTGTGAATCCGGAACAGGGTAGATTCAGCTTGCAGAACAATGCTCCCGCCGTCGAACCAGAGCTCAGAGCGCGATATTCCATCCTTTCCAGTAGATTTCTGTGCTTGCGCAGGCACGTCCGGGTCCATGATGGCGGTGTAAAGACAAGCGAGACGGTCGCGATACGTGACTGCGACCTTGTGACATGACGCGTCAGTGACTCAGTAGCGTTTTCGGCTCACAGGATCGTCGCATCGATCCTTCTCACCTCATAGTGACAAGGTAAGCGTCAAACTAAGCGCTCAGTTTCGCTCTTATACTCACTGTTTATTCCTCTTTAGTTATATAATATTCTGCGTTCTGATCATCGTCCGGCAATATGGATCGGGATTCAAGCCTTACGGGACACTCATGTGCCGGGATAAGCTGGGATGACACCAGTACCCGATCGTCTCCACACGATCCGATATAACAGGTGGGTACACCCTCTCAGCCTTCTGCTCTCGCTCACCCGCCACCAGCACAATCATGTATAACCCAGGAAACATATCCTCGAACAGCGACTCGGGCGCGAGCACGCCGTCATCAGCCTCCTCCTCGTCGCTCTCCGATAACCTAGAGTATAGTGGCAGCTTGAGTGCAGAAAGAAAGCGCTCGCTGCCAAGTGCCCTGTAATTCGAGCTCAAGAATCGCCTTGATCACGTGACTGGCGGACCAACTTTGAGAATTCACTGGATACTGCGGCTCGCTCGCCGCATGGGCCTATGTATATCTACACCCTCATGCGAACGTAGTTCTCGTGTACATACAATCAATAAAGTAAGCATTAGTATCCTTCCGCATCGTCTATTTGCTTGAGCCAAATCGTCTCATACACCCCAGTTATTCAGCTGCTCCAATACCACCCGCGCGCCCTCCTCCCACTGCGCGTCCTGCATTATATGGTGTCCTGTTAAAAGTCGAGTTAGCATCACAGCTATCCAAACGAGAAGAAAAGATGCCGATAGCAACGAATCATAGGCGAACAGCTGCGTCGACGTAACAGATAGCCAGAAACCGGGTCAGATAACTAAGTTTTAATGTCAACGGATAACAGACGCTTGACAAGAGCGACGAACAGCGGAGCCCCAGCAGCATCAACGGTTAGCAGACGCAGGGCAACGCTGAGATATAACAATGCACCAACAAAACCGACGCACAACACATCCACAGCATCCACAACAGAAAAGTACTCACCAGCACCCTCGACAAATCCCAATCCACATCCATACGCCCCCTGCGCGCTGCGCATAACCTCCGGCGTCATGAGCGCATCATGCGTTCCTGCGAGAAGGTAGATTCTTGGCTGCACGATCCCTTCGCTTGTTGAGGTATTTGTCACAGCAGGGATAGCTGCATCACTGTCCAAGGCGCCCGGAACATCGAGCTCGGGGGCCGCATCGGATTCGGAGCTCCTGGACTTATGGAACGCAAGCGGCATCTTCACCCGCTTAACATCGACAAACGGCAGCATCATGCTGCTCGGCCAGCCCACACTCTCCTCCTTATTCATCTGCCCCATAAACCTCTCCGGCAGGGTATCCATCTCCAACTTCATCCCCTCTGCACCACGTCCTACAGTCACCCCATCAGCTCCTCTCCTCTCATCACACAACCGAAACCGAACTCACCTGCATACAATGATGCACAATATCCCCTCCCAAAGAACGCCCTGCACACTCTGCCCTCCGTATCCAGAGCAGTCGCCGGGTCACCGAGACGGAAGAGAAGCCGTAGCGGGAGGAGGGGGTCGATTTGGAGCCAGTTCGCGTACCTGAAGACAGGGTAGGTTAGTAACCAAAAGTCAGGCGAACACTGAGGGAACCTCAAGGGATGCAGTAAGAAAAGTATTAGAAAACGAAATAAAATGTTCGGAGAACAGTAGTAGGAAACCTAACGAAACCGACACCGACACCCCGTAACACATGACTAGGAACCACCAAAAAGCGAAATAAAATCGAAAATAAATGAAGCGCATTGCAGACCCGCAAATGAGCACGCCGCATAAATAATCGAACAACCTATAACCGGCGCCGCAGACAGTGCGAGAAACGAGCAGCGGATCGTCCCAGAAACGCATTGCAACTCGTCGCACACACGCGCCGAACACCACCTCAAAAGCGCCAGGCATCATCCCAGCAAAATAGAACACTAAGCACGATGGCATTTCCCAGAAATGCCCCGTCCCCGCGGAACACGTAAAACTGTGAAGCGAAGAACCACAACGAAGAGTCGAATCGTAGGACAACATCCAAACCCAAAGGAAAGAAGAGAAAGAGCACACGTACACACTCCAACCCCCTTGCGGCGGGAATGGGCTCACCAGCACTAGACCCGCGACCTCGTTCTCTTTGTCCATGTCCTCGCACTCCTGCCCTAATAAGTCAACGACGTACTGTGCCAGCCCGCCGCCCGCCGAGTGGCCTACGAGCACTGGCGCCGCAACTTCTCGGGGAGAAGGTTGAACGCGATCCTGGGGAGGTGATTGCGCAGGGTCCACAGGGCCGTGTTGGTTCGGTTCATCGCCAGCCACAAATCCAGATCCGGCGCGCGCACCCGCACCTGACCTGATATACGCCATAACAGCGCGCACGTCGCGCGCGAAGTATGCTTTGGTCTGGAGCTGGAAGTGATGAGGGCGGGTGGAGAGGCCGTGTCCTGCGGACAGGGGGGGGAGGGGGGTTAGCGTGCTTTCGAGGGTAGGAAGGAGTAGGGGAAGTAGAGAAGGGAGAGAAAGAGGACAAGAGGGAGAACAAGAGAGGACACAATGGAGAACGGGAGAGGACACAAGGGAGAACGAGAGATAGGATACACAAAATAACGAGAGCCAGCGCACTCGAGAGAGGAGAGGGTGAACTAGAGCAAGGGGACAGGTATCATGCACTGACAACAGGAATGAAGGAGAGGCAGGAGAAAGAGAGAGTAGAGAATGAGCGGAACCAAAGCAGTCCTGGGACAAATGAGAGCACGCCAGGGCACACGAAAAAACAAAAGAAAAGGAAAACAAAACCGCGTACTCACCAGAAAGCGACACCGCATACACCATCCTCCCCCTCTCCCTGAAGTATCCCATCCACTTCGACCAGCAGAATGCGCTCCCATATCCACCATGTATCAACAGGAGCGGCGAGCGACTGTGCTTCGCCTTCTTTCCTTCCTCCTCCTTCCCCTCCCCCTCGACATCCCTCGTAACCAAAACCTCCAACATCCCCACCCCATCTCCCGCCCTCACATATACCCGCTCCACACCCTCAATCAACGGGGGCAGCACGGGCGGCGGCTTGCGGTGCGGGAGTGCCGAGAGCACAAGAGGGAGAACGAGCACAGCTGCTGCTGTGAGTCCCAGCACAAGCCCTGGACGGGGCGGGAGGAACGCGGGAACAGACATGGACATGAATAGTGTTCGAGGTTGGTACGTATACCGTCACTTGAACCCTCTCCGAGGGCTCATATACCAAGCCTAGTGGTACCCATCTGCCCAAGCGCGAGAAGCGGCGATACGCGGACGGAGGGAGCTAATTCGGTGCGATGCGGGGGGGGGGGGGGAGTCTCAGTGACAGGCCCAAGACCAGCCAAGACAGGCCTCAGGTGTATGTTAGGGCAAGGGGGTCATTTCCGGACGTGTCGGGATTCGGGAGGGATGGACTTGAAGACCGCCCTTGGGACGTGGGGCAGCGGGTAGCAGAGAGAGGACGCCAGATTGAGCAGAGGGCACTAGATTGAGTAGACGACACCAGACCCTTCCAAATAGTTCAAGAATCAACACAGGGGGCTAATTCCAATACATTGCGTTGAAAATGAAAAACTCGCATTTTCAGACAGTTGAGCATTAGTTGGACGTGTACTGGACTCGTACTCGATGGCTATTGTTTGTCGACACCACCCAATCCAAATATCGTGAGCTGCAACGTCGGCAACCACCGCGCTTGCCGCTCAGCTCTTTCCTCCACTCCAGCCAATCCTCCCGCGGTTGGCTCTGTGCAGGCCTAATTCACGTTCAAATTAATCATTTTCACAACATTTTCACCCTGCTCGCACTCCGAACTTCAGCAAAGAACTGGCCTCTCGAGCTCCTTCTCCCACTATCGACGCGTTCGTCCGCGCGATCTTCTACAGGAACCTCCAACAGATTTTCGTGACTCTGTGTGGACTCTGAATAGCAAATACGGCTTTTTGGAATCGCTCCCAGGCCTCGCCTACACATGCTGGATCAACGATGCAATCTAGAGTTCCCTAAGTCCTTGGAATTCTGTAAAGTTTGAGCTGTCTGCATTATTTTATCATTTGACCTGGCCGAGTCGACGTGCAGGTCTGCCTACCAATTTTACGCGATCAAGCTCGCTCTACTAATGTCTACGGTCCAAAGATGTGTGTGGCCTCGACCCATTCCGAGTCATTGCAAGGCTTATCGTTCAGAGTACATCGTCAAAGAAGGGATCAATCCGACCTGACCTTGCCGCTCTTGTTTTTCTCAACCAGTGATTTCCTTGCAGACTGTCTCGATTCCCTTGGATCTATCAGTGGCAACGATATCTTCTTCGCATCATCTGGAACTACCAGTTGGAACGTGGAGGTGGTGCCCGGCACATTTTCATCTTTGACTTGTTCTCAATTTCAAAGCTCCTTCCGGATTAGATGTTCGAAGTGCCCATATCATCGTGAAGACTCATGAAAAAATAGTAGTTCTTCCAGATTCTACCCTTCTCATGGAACGCTGCTCTTCCTTACTCTTAATGACGCCTTGCAATTGCCGTGAATCTCTCATCTACCTGGAACTCGATACCTCTCGGTATGTATGTGAATTATCTACTATTTCAAGCGCAGAAAACTACAGAAAACATAAAACATAATTCTAGCAGACTCAATCCGAAGCAGGTAGTTACCCTAACCGTTACTATATATATCGTCTCAATAATCCGAATTTTCACTCTCGTCCGTCATAGCATCCCATTCCATGGCCAAGTCTCTGCTATCCAGTCCCGAAATCATCCATCCATCCTCCAGCTCAAGACCATCGCCGTCAAGGTATGCCTCTATCGCCCTGTTATTCGCAGCTTTGAGTCGTTCTTGCTCATTCCGAAGCCATGAAGCATTGATATTTTCGTCCTCCACGGAGTTCGGAAGCACCAGCCCGTCCTGCCAGTGCGTAATTCGGTCTGGATTCAAGTGGTACGGATTTAGCCAATATGAATGCGTGCTGACGTGCAGATCCACCGCTAGCCCTTTTTGCAAATAAGGCTGTAAATTGACCCGCATGCTCTCAAGCAGAGTTTGTTGACTTGGAGAGAAGCACATGGTAATCGCGCTCAATTTGACAGACAAAGAGGCGGCGAAGGGGCCGATATTCCATCTAGAGTCGACAAATTTGGTCACAGCATCAACAGGAATGCAAAATGTCTTGTCGAGATCCACAAAGTCGATCAAAAGGACCTGAAGGTGGGGAATAATCCTCGTTCCAGACTCGTTGTCTGCTATTGCCAGAGATAATAATAACTCTGAGTAATCGCACTGCACCGCTAATTCCAGTTCCGCAAGCAAAGGCGTAGACCGTAAAACAGTCAAGAGATCTGGCGCCGAGATAGGGCAACCCTCCACCATAGACAGTTTTGTAAGGCATGAAATATTTCGGCCCAGATCTGCATGATCAAACCAAAATAAACCCTGCGGTTCTTTCTCATCGAGCCAGGAACCCCCGATTCTAAGACTTTTCAGGGCAGGGAACGCAAGACCTTTGAATGAAATGGATGGTGGGTTTCCCTCCTCCCTGTAATAAGCACTGCACAAAATGGTCAAGTCGGTCAAATCCAAAAGATTGACTTCGCGGCTCCAATCCGGATAAACATATTCATCGTATGCTTCTTCCAACATGAACGTTCCCCGTTCGAGTTTGGGGCAATTACGCATCATCTTCACCCACAAGGCAGGATCGACTTCGCGGTCGACGTATAAGTGCGTCAGTTCGCTCCAAGGAAAGTTGAATCCGCCGGACGAGAGAGTCACCACTGAAAGCGGAAGACATGCTTGTCGAAGACACGGAGCAATGATTTTCAAAGCATAACGAGGAGCCGCGTCATGATCTTCGGCTATCCACACGAGAGATTCCAGGAGCGCATATACCACACCTTTTGCTGACAAACTGCACATAAGGTCAAACGAATGTTCTCCGCCTAGTGTGAAAGACCGAACTTGAGGCATGATAGACCCCAATCCTTCCGAGAAGATGTCGAGCTGGTCATAATTGATCTCGAGAATCAGTCGTAAAGATATAGGCAAGCCCTTTGATCTAACGATCCAATCCCGCATCAAGGATACGCAGTTCTCCATGATGGCCGACTCGTCGAAGCTACTGTCATCATCATCGTCGCCAGCCAGACTCCCGTCATCGGAGTTGATGGTCGCACAGATGTGGTTCCAAAGACGAGGTGTATCCTCTGCTATGCGCTTCCACGCTGTGCAAACATCGAGTAAGGCAAGTGGCGACTGCAGAGTATTCAGGGTGGGCCTATCAGGTAACGTCCACGTGAAGATTTCCCCCAACACTTCATCCGGAATATGCCTGATCGGAGAGAGGATATAATCGCATGCATCTAGCTTTAATTTCGTCTTCTGGATTGACTCTGAAATACGGGTTTCCTGGATAGGGTCCCTGGATACCCTCGATATATTGCTGCGACGAGGATCGGTGGACAATGCTGGAATTTGCCTCTTCAGCTTGTCCATTTCCACTTGGAGATCCGCTTTCATGGACGCCACTACTTTCGAAATGGAGGCGGAAGGGGGAATATTGGATCTGAGGAGTCGTTTTGCGTCAGATGGAAATCCTGAGTCCAGCTGGTACACAATAGCGAAGAAGCAGCATGAGTTAGCCCGGGAACAGCAACTCGTGACAACGCAACACGTGTCACTCACCTCCTGCCACACATCTTTAACCACAATTTTGATATTCTCTCTTTTCGAGAACATGTAGGCTGTGTTTGGCGTAGGTTTCTGAGAAGTCGAACTGGATAGGAGCGGATAGGAGAAAGAAGAAGCGTGTATCCGGGGTTCGAGTTGACCGTATGCAAGATTTAGGGCAGGTAATTACGCGTACATCCGCCATCGGCAATGCGGCCGTCTAAGTTAAATGCAATCGAAAATCAGGATTGCATTTCTAGCACAGGGAGTGGATATTTGTAGCGTCAAGATATACGTAGAGGAGAAAGGTAAAGGAGATGAAGAAGATTGGTGAGTAAATGTTCGCGTCGTCCACCTCCTGACCAAGTGTCGGATTTGTCTCAGAACACTTCAATGTGATGCCACAATCGACAGAACGACAATAAGCGTGTAAAACTATCAAGCACCACCCACACGCCTTCTCACGCTGAATTTGGAGGGAGACCAGCGCATAAGGAAGCGCCCTGCAGAGCACCCACTCGACCACAAAAAAGGACAGTAGAATGAAAAGCCCGTCTATCGGGGTAACACTGACAAGCGCCCTGAAAAATTTTCAACCCGCAACTATACGCCTGCTGAGCACGGCACATACCCGAAGGACATTCGACGCCCTAAGCTCGGCGAATGCAAGGCCCTTTATACATACCCAACATTGACAGACGGGCACATCATGCTGCGGGGGTAGCCGACGCTCTTCTCCTTGTTCATCAGACACACAGCCATAACCCCAAGTCCATGCAAGCAAACCTGAAGGAACTGCCCACAGAATTCCAAACAAAAGAAGCACAAACGAAAACTCCACCACAGCAACACCTACAAAGAAAGTAAGAAAGACACGCACATGCACCATCTACAACGCGGCGGGAACGTGCATACCAGCACCGCGCTCGTGGTTTCCGCTGAGTCTTCCATCAACACCCTCTGGCTCCTGTCGCTACTTTAGTCCTTCCCCCGCCAAACAAGTCGACAAACCTGCGTCAGCCCGCCGCTTGCTGGACCATGGGGCACTGGGGCTGGGGCGTACATGATATGGGAGAGCAAGTCGAGAGACTATGGAACGCGCAAGGTGTGTGCTCTAAAGCCAGTGGTAGATTCAAGTCCGGCACCCGGGACAGCGACAGCGGCGTGTTCAGCGCCACAGCCCATGCCCAACACCAGTTCGCGTTCTGAGCTCGAACTCGCTTCAATGCAACTGCTTGATTCTAACTCAGCGCATCCACTTACATCTTCAGCGCCTGGGAAATTGGTATGTTACGATGCCCAGTACAGGCACTTCTGCGAATTCAGCTCCTGGAGTAGCAGTAGCTCCTATAACCATGGTAGGAGGGGGGGATGGCAGGTTCATCGCCCACCCTTTGCGACTCGCGAGCCGACCACTGGCCAGATGACCGATGGGCACTGAGCCATTACTCACACTGGGATTGAAAATCGCAAGGACTCGTTGCCGGTCGCGTTATTTGACTTGTCGAGTTCTGGAGACTGGGTGGTTCAATTCACGCGGCATGAGCGCTTCTGCTTCTTCGGTGCTTGGCACTTTGTTTGTCGCCACCGCCCAGTCTAAACATGGCCTTCGAGCCGGCACTGTGACCACTCTGTGACCCTCCTCTCTTGAACCGGAACGCAGCCACAGCGCCTCCGTTACGTTCCGTTCTAGCTTCCCAGGTTCACTGGCTCCCATGTAGATGTTTTTAACTATTGGTGGCAATACGACAATCAGTCTCCAGGTGCACTAAAATGTCTCCCAGACTTCCTTCAAGCATCATGAAGCCCCGGCCCCCAACAGCCAGACGAAATACCCCACGCGCACGATCATCTTGATTTTGGGAGAACAATTACAGTCTTGTCAATTGAGCGAATTTTTGGCCTACATGAGGGCGCGAAAACTAGAGGTTCAATCGCTTGCTCTCCTGAACAATGGAACAGCGCACAAAACCCTCACTGGATACTGGTGCTCGGACTAAACGGAACACATACGCTGCTAATATACGAGGATCTTCTGTTTTTGAAAATTTTATACTAAAGACTATTTTATTCTATGCCATTTCTTCAATATATTATGAATGCTACGAGCACATAAGACTGGTAGATGCAATTCTAATGGACTCGATCGCAAGCCCCGCAGCGACTTAATCCAGTACGCTCACCAAGCCACCACCTCGAAAGATTTCTGCTCGATGAGGGAAAATTTACCATCACCCCTTCCCATCGCCTTCTACTCAGATGGTCCAATCTTATTAGGTCTCAAGCTGTCTTAATCCTTCAGATTCTCTTCCTAAATTTCAAGTAGCTTCAACTTGATGACTCAGAATCTGTTGGTAAAAAGTAAAGTAATATAAGCAGCCATGTGAATACTGTAGGTAGATGGCAGTACGCGAAGGGCATAGTGGGTAGCGTGCACGCACGGGGGTCTTAGGTCTATGGACTGCGCGGTGCTGCAGCGGCGGCTAACCAGATCTGGTATATAGGCGTGCCACTTCTTCGTATGAACATTCTTCTGACGATGTTACTCTTACCCACAAGCCTCAGGTGTGTGGGCTGCTCCGTCTTTAAATATCCTGCTAATCGTTGTGCACTCCATATAGGACTAGAGCCTGCATATCGGATGCTCTCGCCACGCGAGGCCATGACGTGGTACCGCGCCCCGCTCGACAAGTGTAAGGGAAGAGCGACCCAGGCCTCCAATGTGAGGAGCCGGACCTCTCATCTTGCACCACTCCACTACCGGGCCACCGCGGTGAACACAGAAGCAAGATATTCCTGTGGGTCCTATAGCGACATTTTTTTTTGCTGGGAGAGGAGGAAAGCTCAGTAGGAAGCACATATATAATTTAACAGAAACTATTTATTACAAAAAATTACATTCAGTTCAATAATTCTCTGAACCTTTATTGCCTGGCATATCTTGGCTAATATTTTTAACCTACCTGTAGTAATTTGAGACAAGGATTGCTTTCCTTTATAAAGATAAGAACAAACCTTGTTATTCCGACGACTCGCTCCATATGCCTGACGGCAGTAAGCAGATCCTCATTCTCGTAACTGAATGGTCGAGAAGGAAGAATATTTGCCAAAGGATCACTCGGACTGAGCTGCGCAAAGGCATCGGGCTTGAGGCTGCGTGGGTCGGATGCAAAGAGGGTGTCCTGCGTGAATGGGAGAGAGAAGGTCGCGGCAAGAGGCTAAGAACGAGACGAGAACGAGGAAGGAGGTGGGAGGAAGGTGAGAGGAGAATAGGAGGGAAAGAGGAGGGAAGAATGAACGAGAGAACGAAGAATGAACGAGACGAAGAATGAACAAAAAAGAAAGATAAGACCCAGAACGAACGAAAGGGAGAAAGAACTAGAGGGAGATAGAAATACGTGTATCAGAAGATCAAGCAAGATAGCGAGCAAGCGAACATAAAGACGAGGGTCAATGTACAAGAGAACGCGAGGGAAAAAAACGGCAGGCAAAAGATTGATGGGTAACGGAGCGAGCAATTAGTGAAGGAACAAGGACAGACGAACGAGCAGCCGAGAGGTGAAGGAATGAAAAGGAACCCGCAAAAGGATAACAGGCAGCACAGTGGCAAGATGCAGAGAAGTGCACGACGGCCATGCGAAAGAAGAAGGTAGGGAATGGGAGAGGAAGAACACGCCGCACCAAGGAGGAAACAGGGAGAAAGCCCAGACGAAAACGAGCTGGTGCACTCACTATACAGAGTCTTGTCCTTCCCTACGCCCTCCACCTTCCTCGTCAAGGACAATGGGCTCCCATATCCGCCGTAAAATGACATAAGCGAAACACAATACTTCCTCCCATCTTCTTTGCTCCCTTTCTCCTCCTTCTCCCTATTCACAGGGCTCCCAACGGGCGCACCGCGCATCTAGCACCTCACCCATCGCCTTTGTGCACGTATTCACACTGCACACCCTCGTACATCAAGAAAAACACCGGTGGAGCGGCAAAAAGGAGCATGGAAAGCCTCGAGAGGCGCGATCGTCGCTGCCCTGATTCCAGGTCCTGGTGCAAGATAGAAGAGTGCGGAGGGGGGCACGGGCACGAAGGCACGGCCAGAGCTACTTATGACTTGAGGACGACGGCGGCCTGATACATGGGGCTCATGGCATTGTTTCGAGAGGCTGCCATACGCAGAGAGGCCTGTGTGATGCGAGGCTCATTACCGGTCGCGTTATTCGACTTTAAGTCGAGTTCAACTGACGTCGCATAAAGCGCTTTGTTTGTTAACACCGCCTAGTCTAAACACATTTGGCTTTTGAGCTGGCACCGTAAAGCGTAACCCTCCTCTCCTGAACGTAATCACTGTCTTAATTCTCCAGGTTCTCTTCCTCAGTTTCAAGTAACTTCAGCTCGATGTCTCAGAAATACTGTGGTAGTACAATCAGTGACTATATGAATATTGTAGGTAGATAGGTAGGTTCCCTAACCATACCCAATCATCTCAATCACCATCTTCATACGACGTGGTGTCCCATTCAGTGTCCAAATTTCTCTTATACAATCCCGAAACCATCTTTCTTTCCTCCAGATCAAGTCTATCGCCGCGAAAGTATGCCTCTATGGCTTTGTTTTTCGTATCTTCCAATCGCTCTTGCTCATTTCGAAGCCACGAAGCAAGAAGATCTTCGTCCTCTATAGTATCCTGAAGCACCAACCTGTCGTGCCACTGTGTAAGTCTGCCCTGGTTTCTGTACGGATTTTGCCAATACGGGCATGTTTTGGTGTGCAGATGTACAGCTAGCCCATCTTGCATATAAGGGTTTAGTCCATCCTGCATACTCTGCAGCAAATCTCGTTGTTTTTTGGAGAAGCACAAGGTAATAGAGCTTAATTTGAAAAATGAAGAAGGTGCGGAAGGGCCGATATTCCATCGAGAGTCGACAAAATTGACCACAGAGCGAGTGGCAGGAATCAAGAATGGGTGAGCATAATCGAAAAAGTCGATTACCAGGACCTGAAGCCGAGGAATAACTGCAAAGTCATCCTCGGATATTTCCAGAGCTGACAACAACTCTGAATAGTCAGTGTGGATTGCCAGCTCAAGCTCCACGAGTAAAGGAGCAGAACGTAAAACGATCAAGAGTTCCGTCGCTGATATGGCCCCTTTCTCCACTATAGATAGTTTTGTAAGGCAGGAAGTATTCCGACGCAGATCTGCGTGATCAAACCAGAACAACCCCGGTAATAATATTGCAATGTTGAACCAATAATTCCCGGTTCTGAAAATTTGCAGAGCAGGAAACACAAGTCCTTTGAGGGAAATGACATGGGGCTCTCCCTCCAGCCTATGATGAGCAGTACACAAAACGGTCAAATCGGTAAGATGGGAGAGGGCAACTTCGTTACTCCAATCTGGATAGACGTAGTCATCTTCTGGTACACACTGCAGAAGAAACATTCCGTGTTGAAGTTTATGGCAATGGCGCATGATATTCACCCATGACACAAGATCGACTTCTGCATCAAGCAGTAAATGTGTCAGTTGGGTCCAGGGAAAGTTGAACTCGATGGATGAGAGAGTTGGCAGGAAAAATGGAAGACATGCTTTTCGAAGACATGGTGCATGGATTCTGAAGTTAGGACGATGTACAATGTCATAGTCGTCGCCTATCCATGCAAGAGATTCCAGGAGTGCAAATTGCCCGCCTTTTTCCTCCATGGCACACAGAAGATCAAAGGAATAGTATCCACCCACAGCGAAGGATCGAACCCGGGGCATGATAGTCTCCAATCCCAGTGCAAAGATCTCGATCTCGTCATCATCGATTTCAAAAATCAATTGCAAAGATATAGGTAAATTCATTGCCCTGGCAATCCATTCTTCCATCGCGAAAAAACACTTCTTCATAATGGCTACCTCGTCGATGTCGTCGTGATCATCGGCCCCCGCCAAACCATAAGAGTTAATGGTGAGGCAAATATAGTTCCACAGATGAGGTGTGGCCTCTGCTATGCATCTCCATGCTGTGCAAACATCGAGTAGCACAAGAGGTGGCTGCAGAGTATTCAAAGTGGGCCTATCGGGTAGAGTCCAAAGGAAGATCTCCCCGAATATTTCATTGGGAATACGCCTGATCGGAGAGAGAATGTAATTGCACGCTTCCAACTTCAACTTCGTCAACTTGATTGACTCTAAAACGTGTTTTCTCTCGGAAGGGTCTCCGTAGATTGTCCTGCGAAGAGGGATCTTATGGCGTGGGGCATCTGTTAACGATGCTGGAGTTCGCCTCTTCAGCTTGTCCATTTCCAGCTGGAGATCCACCCTCATTGATGCCACCTTCATGGCCACCGAATCGGAAGGGGGGATATTGGATTTGAGAAGTACCATTGTGTCAGATGGAAACTTCTTGTCAAGCTGATGCACAGTTACGTTGAATAAGCAGCACGAATTAGCAGTGCAGCGACTTATGACAATATAATACAAGTCACTGACTTCTTGCCACATATCCTTATCCACGATTTTAATATGTTTTCTTTGTGAGAACATGTAGGCTGTATTTTGCGCAGCCTGAGAAGTCGAACTGGATACTAGTAGGAGAGAGAGGCAACTGGTAGTAGGAGAGAGGGCAACTAAACTCCATCGTCGCACTTGTGATCATTGAACACGTGGGAGTTTCAGGACAGGTAATCACGCGTCTCCTTCGCCTGTCAGCGACGCGACTGTCAACTAAGCTCCATCGTCGCACTTGTGATCGTTGAACACGTGGGGGTGTCAGAAGTGTCTTCTTCCCCTGTCAGCAACGCGACTGTCCCATGCGCTCAAAAATCAGAACTATATATTCGGCGTAGGGAAGACTTCTGAGTCAGAGATCCCAGCAGGTTAGCCTACTTGAATCTCCCACTCAAATCTCAGTGGTTGTCTCCGTAGAACACTTCAATTGAATTTAAGCGTCAACACCATTACAACAAGCAAGTAGATACCACTAAAAGTTAATACTGTACTATGAGGACCCATCCGTGCCCTCTACATATGCATGTCACAAGTCAGCTAGCTCTGCTCATCCAGACTCTCAAAGGCTAGCAATTAGCCTTCCTCCCCACACGCGTGCTGTCTCCTATGATATCCTATCAGAAGATCGATTAGTATCGCAGAAATACTGAGAATAAATAAATAAATAAGGAAGAAACAAACCTCGACAGAAATATATGGCGGAAGAGTAACATGTTTCATTTAACGGCATCCTCATGCATCCAAGGTCAAATGAAACCAGAAAACCAGAACCCCAATCCAAGACATGCAAGCAGGCGAAAGGTAATACCAGTAGCATTTCCAAAGAAAGAGACGTTAACGAAAACTCCCCTAAGAAACAACCGAAAGCCACCCAGCAACACCCACAAAAAATAAAATAAAAAAGACACCTACATACCTCTGCGGCAGGAATGGGCACGGCAGACTATGCCGAGTGCCTGCGACCTCCTCCAAGTCTTCCTTCGACACCATCTAGCTCTCATCCTCATTTTCGCCCCTCCTCCGCCCAATAGAACGACAAGATGCTGAACCAGACCGTCGCCAGTTACATGGCCCAGAGATGAGCAAGGAAGCTGATGTGCACACATGGCAGGGGTGCCGATGTGCTGCATGCGAGTCAGCTCACAGTCTGCGCTCAACCATGACTCAGCGTCCATCCTTCACGACCCAGCCACTTGCTAAATGGTCTACGAGCGTCATACCTAGCGTGCGCGCATGATGGGGTTGTCGATGCTGCATGCGATTTGAGAGATTATTGAGTGTGCACGGCATATTCTCCAGAGCCGCCGTTATATTCAACTTCGTCCCTTGAATGGTAATACTGATTGGCTCAGAGCTCGAGCCAAGCCCGTGCCCGCAGCAGTTCACAGCCTGTGCTCGACCCCGACCCAATACCACCGCGCGATTCTAACTCACCGCATCCACCCACATCCTCAGCGCATAGGACAGCGATAGATTTGGCACTAGATGCACGGACCAAAGTGAATTTAGTGTCTAGAGAAGCTGCAGCAGTGATAAAGTCAGCGCCCGAAGCTGCGTCGACATTAGCCTAGTCAACGCTTGACCAGAGCCATCACTCGAATCCAACCGGAGCGAACGCACGCGCGAGCCTTGAAGCGTATCTTCTTAGCGTGCATGTCTCATGCGAAGAATGCTTTCTTTCGGAGCCGAGAGTACATGAGGCTGGAGGAGAGGCCGTGACCTGCATGATGAAGGGCATTGGCGTGGATGATGGAAGGAGAGGTGGAGCAAGGGTAGAATGAGGTGGAACGTGCGAGGAAAGAGGAAGGAGGATAAGAAGATGATAGGAGGATAGGAGAGCACAAAGTACGGCAATTAAGGGGGCAACAAGTAAATGAATACCATGCATAGGAATGAAGCACAAGAGAACACCGCCAGGAAATAGAGAGATACGCAAAAGAACGAGTAACACGCGAACAAACGACAGGCAAAAGAGCGACTGGTAACAGGATAGCGAGGAACACGGCAAAAACAGTCCACACCAGGAAATGAGAAAAAAAAAAAGGAAGCCCAAGTCAAAACGAGCTGAAGTACTCACCCAAAAGCAAAACTACATAATCCTCTTCCATCTCCTCGTCCAGCATTGTGCACTCCCATACCCAGGATGAGGTGCGCTCCCATCGACAACAGCAACGCGCAGCCCCTCCCTCTCACCCCATTGTCCTTGCCCCTGCCCCCACCCCCTCCCTTCTTCTCTCCTTCTCCTATTCCTGAAACTCCCCTCGACAGGCCGAAGCATCTCACAAACGGAGGTGGCAGGAAGGAAGTTAAGAAGGGCGTGCGCGACTGCTATGATTCCAAGCCCAAGTGAGAGTCCGAAACGAGAATCCCGGAGACAGGCACGGATCAATGTTGCTGAATGCAGTTACCGGGAGAACGACAGTAAGAGTCCTCAGGTGTGGTTTAGCCACGACTGTCACATCCATGGCGTCGGGAGTCGGGACCGTTCAAGGACGTTCTTCAAGCACAGTGCAGCTGAGAGGATGTTGGATGGAGCAGACGGCACCAGATTCAGTGGCTGCTGAAGTAACTGCTTAGTGTGATTTGCGCGTGAGTGCTGGGCTGACTATTGAAGAGCTTAGAGGAGAGAGCGGGACCGGTGAAGACACTCGCACTAGGGCTGAAAGTCGGTAGGTTGAACTTTGCTTAGACTCTCCAAGGCGCTGAAGTTGGGTGTTCCATTCACCCTGGCACCGGATGAGCGGCCCAACCCCCACAATTTGCTTGTCGACACCGTCCAATCCAAACACGGCCTTGAAGCCAGCGCAACTGTCGTCCTCCGACCTCTCTTAAACATGAACGTCGTTGTTACGATCCGGCTCTCTCTTCCTGGCGAATCCTCTGACTCACATTCCCTCTCTGCACAACCTCTGACTATTCAAAAATCCGACACTCGATCACAAAGACATTATTATGGCGCCTTCCGAACCTTCCAGTTCTTGAAGTCCCTTCTGCCGGCCTCGGCAGCCAGATAAATCTCTCGAGACATCAAGGTTGAATATGGATAATAACTGAGTTTGGGACAAGTTGCAGTCTAGTTAAATCGACGATCTTATGGCAACGAAACCTGTTTCTCAGATGAATCCTCAGCGCTGTGCTATCGACTCATCACCCAATCTAAATGATCATGTCCTCCGCTCATAATGTTATCGCCACATTGCAGTTTCTCTCTTTTCCAACCTAATTATTATTGGCTAGTCAGGAGAATAACCTATCTTAATTTGCCCCTTGTTCGGAATGATGATGCAGGCCACCAGGCTTTCCACTAATGACGCAGATATGTCATGCTCTGTAATACCATGCCAATACCTTCCTCTTCCTGAAAGGCTATATTAAGTATATCGCTGTTGGGAGACACTCTTATTCTCTTATTCTAACTCTTTCCCACCTCCCCGTTCACCCATATAAGCCGAATCGACGGAACAGCGCACAGCGCACATCAATACCTCCGTGGCTACTTGTGCTCAGACTAAATGGGGCACAATCCTTTTTGCGTGGACAGGTGAGTGCATGCGCAAGTTGCGCAAAGTTGCGCAGTTTTGCGCAGAACTTTTTTGCGTGCATTTGAGAGTTGCGCAGAAATTTTGAAATTTTGTGCAGAACTGTGCGTGAGTGCGTACATAAGCTAGTTATATAGAGTGTACATGATATAAAGGAAGTGACCTTAATACCATAGATTCCCATAGCACATAAAGACTAACACTGATGCACTGGTGTGATTAACATCTGGATAGGTCCTTGAGACATCCAATTTAGTCACGTATATTTAGACAATTTTCTGTGGTGTCTAATGATCTACTTATCATTTCCTTCCTAAATTCAGTACCGGAAGAGTACTGTACTAGATTACCTCGAACTTGAAGTTGACTTGTAAAGATATCACGAGCGTTGAGTGAACGTTCCGACGGTGACCATTTGTGACAACTTGACATCGCGTTGGGCAGAACTTGCCAGAGATCGTAAATTCTGTTCTTCCTCACTTCCAAGTAAGTTCCAGAATGACGTGGATTGTGCATTTAAAATAAATAAATGCAAGAAAAATGAATGTCCAGGATTTGGTAGGCTTATAAACTCGAACATTAAAGTTTCTCACCAAATTTAGTACCGATCACGTTATTAGTACCACCAACTTATTCCATCATTTTGAGCAATACTCGTCAGATAGTCGATTCCGCTCTTCCACACTTCTAACTAAGCTTCATAGTAAGCTTAAACACGTACATATGATATGTACATAATAATAAGCGAGAAAAAATGAATGTTCGCGGTTTGATTCCTTTCGAAACAACCAAAATATGAATATATTGACGAGTTCCTACTGGCCAAATAATTAAGTGTCTGCTTGATCTACTCCACCTCATTGCTCCTCTTATTCCGACACCTTCTTGGTTTGGGTTTTAATTTTGGACCTGGGGGACCAGAGCTTCTGATTTTTACTTCAAGTTTTTCGACTTTTATATAGTTCCATCCAATCTCATAGCTCAGTTTTTTCAACATGCGCCCAGGGCTGGCGGTTATTGTTAGCCGCCAGCCCCTGGTGCATTCTGATGATACGCAAAACTCCCACTGATTGCAGCATCACACCTCAAAAACTTCGCTGCAATTTTTTAAACTTATATCACTGGAAAGTTGGTAATGTCTACTTTACAGTAATGTAATTTTTATTTTATTTGGTTGAGAAATCTTAAAGCTAGCTGCGAAATACTAGAAAGTGACCTGGTGTTGCAAAGTCTGATCAATGTTTCCCCAGCGAGAAATAACTCAATTGTCCAGAAAGAAAAAATGCAGACCTACTTAGAATACTCATTTGAGTATGTGTGCCAATTTTCAGTGCTCAATTCGCAGTAATTGTGGCACAATTCGAGGATTTCAGCACTAGGGGATTTGCAACACTGGGGGAACGAAAAGAATCAGCTGATAGGTTCTATTCAGTAAGCTCGTATACTGACAGCCACCTTTCCGATACCTATTGATCATAAAATATGACATGAAGTCTCTTATTTACTTATCTACACAAATAAGTAATACTTTGCGCAAGTGAGTGGCAGCGTTGCGCAAGTACGTGTAGGATTTGCGCATGTGAGTGGACAGTTTGCGCAAGTGAGTGAGGCCTTGCGCAAGTGAGTGACACCTTACGCAACTGCGTGATCGAAAGTTGCGCAAGCGTGGCACTTGCGCATCACTGTAAATATAGATCTTTCATACTTGAAGGAAGATATCAGTGGACTATCCCAAGATACAAAAGCATAAATTCTTCGTCACATAATGTAGGATCTTTTGTAAATGATTATGTTAATGACTTCGAGACAAAGACCCCCAGGCTCTGTCATTGTGTGTAATTCCGCTGTCTCAAGTTACTCGGAACCATAATATATAGTAAAAGTACTACTATATCTGAGAATGTATCTATTGGAGAGACAGTGCATGGGTATCATCAAATTAAAATGAGACGTTTGAAGTCGTGTCCTTCAATTAATCGTACGAATGAGAATATATTTACTTTGCTGTTTAAATTGACGCTCACTGTAAACTATCTGCACCACCATCTTATTGTAGTGTTCCATTCCTTTTTAAACAACTTGAGTTAGGATTAGCATTGTGCCTACTTCAATACGTACCTCTCATGAGCAACTATGATGTATGTAGCTAGTGTCCTGTCGCACATATAAATTTGATATGAACATTATTGCTCTTCAATGTAATGGGAACTTGCACCAGGAAAAATCTGCTATCTGCAGGCACCCCCAGTCATATATCATGGTAGGTGTAGATAAAACAAAGCATTCACATGAAAAGCAATCAATTACGCATAAAAATTGTGTATTAATCACTACTTTAATGGTTATGTGTGCGTGTATTTGCGCAAAATTTGCGCATGCGCAACTTGCGCACGCACTCACCTGTCCACGCAAAAAGGTTTTTGCCTGACTAAATGGCCTTACTACCGGCAACATAACCGAGTATGCTGTCGACTTCCATAGACCTTTAGTTTGTTTCACAAAAAAATTCATAGCTGAAGACCATTTTAATTTATGCCATTTATTCAGGAAACTATTAAGACGATCACAGAAGACTGCGGCAAATGCAAGTGCTAGTATTTAGGTTGGTACGCTAACCACTGCTACATATATATATCATCTCAGGAATCCGAGTCTTCATCCTTATTTGAACTAGTGTTCCATTTGATGTCCAAGTCTCCGTCATGTGGTCCTGAAATCGCCCATCCTTCTTGCAGCTCAGGTTCATCGCTGTTAATGTATGACTCTGTAGTCTTGTTTTTCGCAAACTCCAGGTGTTCTTGCTCATTTCGAAGCCAGGAAGGCTTTGATCTTTTCATCTTCCACGGCGTTCCGCATTACCAGCCCCTCATGCCAGCGTGTAATGCGGCTCCGAATTTTATGTGAGTACAATGTGGGTGTGTTTGATTCGCAGGTCTACAGCAAATCCTTCTTGGAGATAATGGTATGGCCTATCCTGCATATTCCGAAGCAGGCTTTGTTGATTTCGAGAGAAGCACATAGTAATTGTGTTTAATTTGACAGACGCTAAGGGTGTGAAAGGATATAAATTCCCTCGAGAGTCAATAAATTTGACCACGGAGTCATCAAAAATAACGAATATGTGATCATGCTCAACAAAGACAATTAGAAGCATCCGAAGCTGAGGAATAATCCTGATTCCAGGTTCGTCCTCCGATATTCCAGAGATGATAACAAATTCGAGTAATCTGCGTGCATTACTAGCTCAAGTTCCAAGAGCAAAGGGGTGGAGCATAAAAAAATCAAGAGTCATTAAAAACTCCCCAGGTTCGGTGAAACATACCACGAGTCAGGCCAGCCACTTGGTTTCCCTGGTCCAACTCTAAATTACCTCTGAAGAATGGCGCCATTGCCATTAATTCCTGTCATCCTTGCAGCATCCTGCATCGAAAGCGTGTTCTACGGGATATTCATTCTCCTCTATATCACATCTATATATCTTGGAGTACTCCGTCGTTGGAAACAAGCTGGACCATGGAGGAAGACGTGGTTGGCAGCTGCTTCTAATTTCTTCAAATTAGTGTGTGGAATTGGGCTGCCTTACGAACTGGCCCAATTGAGCACCCAGAGTTCATTCAACGTGTTGGGTAACCGCTGGACAATAGGCACTTGTATCTTTGTACTCTGGTCAGTGTGCTCTTTTCTCAACTACATGGCAACGGATAAATCTGATGTTCCTTTCTATAGTACCAACATATACAGTTCCTGTAGTTTTTTAAAATATTAATTCACGTCGTAGATGCATCTGCTAACATGTATCAATAGTAATGATTTCATACAAAATCTGGCGCGTCAATGTGGAGACTATGCGGTATCTGGGAGATAAAAATGCGGAGAGTCTCATGGTATGATAGCGGTTCCGATTCCACAATCTTTCTTCCTGAAAGCCCATCCTCATTTGTTAACCGCTGTCCAGTCTGTCATCGCCATTTTCGTAGAGAGCGCAGCCCTATATGCGTATATGTTATCCTAGCATTTTAACAAGTGTCAACCACTGAAGTCTGATATATTATCGTTGTTTCTAGGACTTGGGTGATATTCTACTTCGTTTCTTTCGAAGCCCACTCTACACTTCACTTATTCGTCACCTACCTCTGGTGTCCGGTCATTGGAATAACTGTAACTCTTATCAACGTCCGGGTTGGTCTTGGGTGGGATTTAGGGAGTCGCCTTGCCCAGGTTTCAACTGTTACGGCGTCGGCTTTGGTGTTTCGCAGTCTTGGAGAGCAATCTGGTCCAGAATTCGCAATGTATAGCGTAAACCCTCAAGGACAAGAGGCTCATCGTAACGATGAACGCAGTGAGGCTTATACAACGAAGACTTATTTCAGTACTCGAGATAATTCCAATTATAAGGAGAAGGGCCTACTTTGATATAGTAATCGCGGCATGCCCCCTGTGTGTTGTAACATATTCTTTAATTCACTGTATGATTTTTTTCTATTCTTGGGATTTATTAACGAAACTCACCTTGATGTGCGAAGAATGCTCACCTAGAGTATATTCATGATACTGTGGTCAAACCCACCACAAACGACACTGTTTTGCCTGCAATAATAGCAGTTTGATAATTAAATAATATTGCCTTTATTGTTGATGTGGCACCGGCAATTGCTCGATTCGCATGATAATGTCGGTTAATATGCAGAAGTAAGACAGGCACTGCCCATTGACTGAGTTACGCCCAAAAAAATGCAAGCAAATTTCAATTATTGAGTAATTACTTCCTTGCCAGGCCGACAAACTTCGCTAATTTCACCAAAATGTTCAGGTGGACGACAAGTGCTCGTCAGACATGATCTGAGTGAACATCTGCGCGGCAGCTTGGCCTGTCTTCAACGTTCCGAACTGTATACTCCGTAAAACATTTATTAAACATACCCAGCACGTCGCAGGCGAAAGCACTCACCCTGTACGCAGGAACTTCGTGCCCTGCTCCATATATACGAACATACGAGAATGTACCGGCATTCTTGAACTGACCTGCCTTCTGTCCAGCAACCTTGTATGTCTGGAACTCTTGCCGTTTAAATTCGGCGGTAAATTTAGTCTCAAGAGCGTCAACCTATTTATTGATCAGCAAAAATATCAGCGCAGTTGACCACAAAATGTGCACCATTGCTTCAACGCCGTTAAAGTTCAGAATATAATCCTAGTTGAGCCCAGTCATTATCGTTGCTAATTTGAACGGGGGTCGATTGCTTACAGCATCTCCGTCGTAAACAATAGTCCGCACGCCGGCGTTGATCACAGTCTCCAGGTCTGGTCGGGAGTTTCTCATCCAGTCACCTGCAAGTACGTCAGCGGCAACTCAATGCATAAACGAAAGGCCCACCGACCAGTAGCGGCGAAGTTATTGTATACAACATTGCTACTCTGCTCCCACGTAACCTCGCCGCCGACCATGGGTGCTATCTGATTGAGATAGGCAGCAATAGCCGGGGGATATGGGTCTGGATCCGGAGTGGGGACATAGTAAACCTGTCGAGGAAGTCAGCGCGATTATGCCAAAACTAAAGACTCAAGAAACCTTACATCATAGATTCCAGCGAGCGGAGAAAGGATGTTGTTATTGCAAAACCTCTGGGCCCGAGAGCATGTAGTCGTATTCCAAAATGTCTCATTCCCGTTGTTGTTACACGCCACGATCTGTTCCAGAATATGAGTACACGTTAAAAGAAATCATACAAAGGAGAACTGATGCAAAGCTCGACTGACTTGTGCCTGGCATCCGGCAGGGGCAATCCAGTCAGTGTTTGCCTTAGCGAGCACAGTGTCGTTGACTAGCGGGTGATATGGGTTGCTTGCGGAATATGCCAGGTATCCTGGATACTGGATTAACGGATCCTATTAATATACAGACGTCAGTATATTTGCATTGCGGGGAATGTAATTGGATAAACGTACGGTTAGGCCGTCCCCGACACCGAGAACTTTGAGGTTCAAATGAATGCCAGTAGCTTTCTTGGTTTTGATAGCTTCATTCTGAGCGAGGAAATGGCTGTCATGAATCAAAATTCAGGGACCGACAGCGAAAAAACACAGCAGCGAAACTACTTACGCAGCAAACGTCGGTCCGTAATGACCACCGTACCTGAAATATTTACAAATCGTGAATACTCAGCGATAGGGAATCCAAAGTGAGAAATAACTTACGACTCTGTCCAGAGCGCCAACTTGTTATTTGCGAGCTTCTTGAACCTCTCGTCCGACAAGAAGATCTGCAAGAATGTCCACACGTCCGCCGCCGCCTGCCAGGACGTGCCAACCGTCGTGTCACCATGTGAGAAGCCCACACCAACTGGCTGGTCGATGTACAGCACGTTCGCTTCGTTGTTCCATGAATACGGGTTGAGCGTAACAGCAGTGCTATCGTTCGTGATGCGACAGGGGCCGTGCTCTTGCAGGAGGCCGATCATGCTGGAGCTTCCGGGCTATTAAAGAT
Source organism: Nidula microcarpa (assembly GCA_036937055.1). Taxonomy (NCBI): domain Eukaryota; kingdom Fungi; phylum Basidiomycota; class Agaricomycetes; order Agaricales; family Nidulariaceae; genus Nidula; species Nidula microcarpa. The sequence continues at coordinate 3,166 of JASFDD010000164.1, read as the reverse complement.
GTCGATGAGAACTAATGAAGCTCTCGTGAGAGTAAGGCTAATGTACTCCTCCGTTGAACCAGAGCATCAATGGTGCATTTTTAGGATTTTTTCTGGCAGCAAAGAACCAGAACCTGAGTCCAATTCAGTAGGGAATTCTGAAGCAAAAATGATCCAGTATACTGACCATATGCTCTCAGTAGCAGTCAAATCTCCATACCCTGATGCTTGGTATACGCCGGGAGTGGTTTCTATCTCAATCTATTAGCTAGAGCATATAATAGATTAAAGAGAGGAGATGAACATACCGCACACCCCCGAATTTTCAACCACACGTAGTTTTCCGGGTGTCGTGACAACACCCGCGTTGCTAGCGAATACCTGCGGCTCAGGGAGAGTAGAAGCGTCTGGAACACCACCAATGACGCCGTCAATCACGGGTATCTGCCCAGCAAAAACCCCCGAGTAGGACAGGAGACTCAGTAAAGATGCGAATACGAGCAACATAGCTAGAACCTAGAAGTGCAGAAACCTGGAACGTATGTTTCGCAATTTATAGAAACCCGAAAGTTAATTTTGGACTTCTTTTTACCTCATGTGTGATTGTAAGAGCCCTATATTGATCCCCAATTCGTTAGTGGTAGTGGTGCCGATGTTGCGATGCTGTGTCCGGAAGCGCTGGAGGAAGAGCGTAGCACATGTATTCATCGATCTTGCGCACATGGAGCTTCCGCTAACTTGCAGAAGGATAATAATAGAAAGACTTCTTTTCAATGAATTACGAGATTTTATTCCGTTGGGCTTCCTTCGTCTTGTCACAATAGGGGGATAGGTAGCTCAAAGTCCCAAGGAATCCGTACCCTGAGCTCGAGAGTTCAAAGCCTGACTCCTGGGACTCGAGATATTGAGAGGTCAAGCTGCTATACAGTGCACCGAAGTTGGGATCTAGTCATGAAGTGCCAGCGAAAACAAGAATGCTGATACTTTTAGTAAAACCAGAGAAGAAGCATTCCGAACTGAGCGCACTGACAGACGGAAGAACATAGCGGTGGAGGTCCGTATACGATAAGGCACTTCAGCGTGACCTAATTTGCATGTGGTGCATCGATATTTCAGTGTCTGGCCCGCTGACGCGCTGACGTGAGCCTTTACCTTAGGACTTGAATGCTGGCAGAGGCGGAGGGCACTAGCACCGCTATCCACTGAAGAGCAGAATGAACAGCACAAAGTACCATAGAGCGGCCTTAAAGGCATGGCCCATGTGCACTTGACACTCGGAAACCGTTGTTTGAGTGGTTTCATAATTGATATGTGTAGGAGAACGTTTCCGAAGGATTGGATCGGATTGTTTGTTATATGACTGGTGTTTTCGAGAAGAAGCCAAGGTTAAGCCCAGAGATCCAGTAGATACAGTATATTGATTATGATAGACGGGCCAGGTCGTGAACTCGGAGGTGTTAGTTATTGGGAGACTTTCTCGACCGTGAGTGTAGGCTGGTGGAGGAGACCTGGGACATGGCCCTGTGTACTAACATCTGTCACCCGCGGGCTGAACAAAAAGCAGAAACGAGTTCTCACGCCAGTCAAAACTACACTTGTTATTGTCCCCTTCGGGGTGACATACGAAAAAATTGGAACGATACAGAGAAGATTAGCATGGCCCCTGCACAAGGATGACACGCTTTCCCGGAGTGGTAGACCTACGGGTCTCAATATTTATTTTGCTTTTTATGTCTAGTGTCCAGTATGAGGATGATTTGCTGGAGCCTGGCTTTGCCATTCCTCAGGAAATTCCAGCTGACATACAGATGGATCCTCAGGCACAGGAAAATCCTGCAGGTCTATCTGATCATGAGCTTGATAACCTCCTCATTCAACTACAATCACATTACAGGTGAGCTGAAATTGGCATGATGGATGGAATGCTCCACAGATTGGGCTATCAGCTTCCAAGAGAGCAAATTCGAGCATCATTGCTACACATTGATCCTGTTTGTCATGTTTTTGAGTGTATCTGCATCAGATGGCAAGTTTACACAGTTGCTGGTCCTAATGCACTGTGGCACCATGATGGACAACATGGTGTGTATTATGCACTTTCAGTGGTTCATTGAGCTTGCAATTAATCATAGCATTATAGGCCTCATACAACGGGGAATTGTCATACATGGCTTCATTGATGGTTACTCAAGACTCATTACTGGGTTGCAGGCTAGTGACAATAATTCTGCAAATACTGTTCTGGATCTTTTTCTCAATGCTGCTCATGTGTATGGTGTGCCTTCCCGCATGCATGGAGATCATGGCACAGAGAATCTCTATGTGGCTCAGTGGATGGAAGAACACAATGGCACTCACAGGGGATCCTACATCTGGGGAAGGCTTGTATCTGTTAATTTGTATTTATCATTATAACTCTGACATGAACTATCCCTTCAGAAGTGTCCATAATGTTTGCATTGGAAGACTCTGGGTTGATGTCACTGCACAAGTTGGTGCAACTTGGGCAGACCATTTCATTCAACTGGAGCTTCAGCATGGCTTGGATATTAATAACACTAACCACATATGGCTTCTGCACCATCTTTTCCTTACAATAATCAATGAAACCCTGGCATTCTTTGCAGAAGCATGGAATGAACACCGTATTCAAATACAGGATGGCCCAAATTGTTCTCCAGCTGACTTATTTGGCTTTGGCATGATTCTTCATGGAGTCCATGGTGATGAATTGAATGCAGAGATGAGTGAAGAGGAATGGGAGGTGTATGGAGTGGACTGGGAGGGTCTACATGATGAAAGGTTCCTGGAGTCCCAGGGAAGGAATAACAACATCTTTACTGAGGAGTCAAGCTCCTGGGTTGGACAGACTGGTCCTCCTGAACACCTGAATGAGGTGTACTTGGATTCACCAGATCATGTTTTATCAATGGAAGATACTCAACTGGTAGATGAAGTAGTAGCTCCCTGGGCAGGTACATCCAATGATGAGAGTATAATTGCTATTTGGGTTTATGGTTTAGCTGTAGCACATGATCTTCATCCAAATCTATTTTGAAATATTTGAATCAAATATTGTGGCAACTTCATGTTAAAGTTGGCACTGTAAGAAAAACTTCTAACCAAGTGATTAGATGCTGAAACACTGAGTAGGATGTAAGTACTTGAGTTAACCACTGTGTGCAAT
>JASFDD010000163.1:0-43686 GCA_036937055.1 Nidula microcarpa | reverse complement strand
GCGTCTGGCGACATACCCATTTCAAGCTGGCTTACAGCCTCATTGATCCCAGAGACACTGCTGCCGTTCACAGCATGTCCACGCCTGCTCGTTTCCAAAGAGTGGCCTGAGTCGACGGAGCCCTGTTTATGGCGAGGACGTCCATCTGTGCGCATATCAGACTGGGAGGTAGGACTTCCGGGAGATACGCTAGCGCTATATGCAGGTGGGTTTACGCGAGAGCGAGGAGGAGTAGCCGTTCCGGATACATCGCCACTGGCAAAAGGGGGCGCATTCGGAGAATCGTATACAGGGAAGCTACCTCCTGCTGTGCCCTTTCGCATTCCTGGAGATTCTTGTATGGGAGACAGAGGCTGCAGATTGAAAGGCACGATGATATCCTCTCGATTGACATGCTGCATTGTGGGACTCGGGGATGTGATTGTCCTAGGTGGGGGTGAAGGAGAGGTGTATGACACAGAACCATTAGGTGCGCCAAAGTACGACAGCGAATGCGCGCTGCTGTTGTGGGTGTGCAAAGACGTAGGACTCAACGGGCCTTGAGTCATCGCTATAGTCGAACCCGATTGCGGCATTCTCGCATATCCTAAACCGATTCCACCAGCTGACTTCGAAGAGAAGTCAGACACGGATCGGCCGTGAGTGGGTTTATCCATGATCATCTGCCCAGGAACTGGTACAGCAGGGTTTTGCCTCGCAACCCTCTTGCGTCGGCATACCGTGAACAACGCAACTGCAACGGCCAATGCGATAACCGCTAATCCTCCAATAACGCCGCCAATAATCGCACCGATCGGGGTCGACTTCTTTGGTGTTGGTGTTGAAGTGGTACCCGACAAATCAGGATGATCTGGAAACGATTCATCATCAGACAGACATCCCATGAAGGCGCGTTAAAAGGAGTGCTTACTTTGATTTGCGATAGCTTTCGCTTGATTGACATCGAATTTCTGATCAGTCCAGTTCGTAGCTAATGCATAACCACATCAGACTCAATGCAGTGCATATAGTTAGTTCCACTTACGATTTGTGGTAGCCCAGAACGGAATTTTGACCTGGTCCGTGAGATGAATGCTGCTCGGGAAATACCTGATGAGAGAACCAGACAAATTCAGTGTTTCCGTTCGAAAGCCAGAGTATCACGTATACTCACTGATCAGATAAGTTACTGTCCCCACAGTTTAGTACATAGGGGGTCCAGCTATCCAGCAAAGACCGTTATTTGAAAGAAAAAAGTGCGTCTATTTGGTACTCACTTTGTCTGTTCGAAACCTTGACAAGCAGTGCAAGCGCTGAGAAGATTATAAGCCGCCCATGAACTATCGGCACCGAAAAGATCCAGTTTAATGAAATTAATGTTACAATAGAAGAAGCTCACCAGCTACAGGGATTGGCTGTGCCATTGGTGGTAGTGGGCCATGTGTAATGGTATGAGGAATTAAGTGCCGGGACGTCCCAATCTGTTCAGTCAACGCTCAGACCTCGTGAATGCCGTCGACGCTGTGCATCACTCACTGTCCCCCACGCAAGACCCCAGGACATACGCAGCTACTAGACATGGCGAAAAGTTTTGGCTATTGTCGGCCCATGTGAAATCCGAGGAACAAACGGCTCCCGTTTGCACGGCACGAGCTTCCAACAGTCGTTCTCGTCCCATCATCGAACCCTCCACAGCTGCAAGGAAGCTAAATAGTAAAACGCAGGAGCGGCGAGCCATTTGCAAAGCCAGGAGGGTGGTGGGGATGGGTTGATGGTGGTCTTGGATAGAGTTGCCGACTATCTTTCAAGAGAGCGGCTTGGATGATTATAGCTGGGCAGTGGATGCCCCCTGCGGCATAGGGTCGGTGATAAATAAGGATCAGGCTGGTTCCGAGGAACCAGAAGCGCCCATCATACTGAATACAGATGGCAGGAAGATTGCACCGACAAAGCCGGACAACCATACGTCTCGGAAAGGCTCTGCTTCCATGCGGTTACGACCATAAAGGAAAATCAGGACGAAAAACAAACAAGATAAGAACGGCGTGGTTTGGGGCGCAATGAAGAGCGCGCTTGGACGCGCCTCAAGCGTCACGGCAATCAAAGCAAGCACGACATACCGTCCACGAGGTCCTGAGACTGCAGGGTATCTGGGAGCACGACCTTGCAATTAGCTGTTCGGTGCAAAAAACAAAGCAAAGAAAACCATTTGAAATCGAATTTGAATTTTTATCCAGTGAAAGCGGAAATGCGTTAAACTAAGCTGTGTAAGTCCCAAAAAATATGAAACGTTTGGTGTTAGAAACCTATGAATGCGATATTTTGGAGACCGAAGTGCCCCTGTATCAGTGCTATATGTTTGCAATAGTGATACAGTATAAACGCAAATCCTGACACCACCTGGCATCAAGCGGACGGCGAAGGATAAAATGATGGATTCAGCTTTTCGAGGGAGCTCAGCGTCTACTCGACCTGCTAACACACATGGCTGTCACGCAAGGCAATGCCAAGGCCCCATCATCACAACTTGCTAGCGGGTTGAACGTTGAAACTGTCAGCCTCGCAACGGTGGCTGTGGGTTCACGCATCGGGCAATCGGATGATCTGTATTAAACAGTGTCATCGGGGGCGCGTGATGAGTTACCTGAATGACCTGAGTGGAAGCACACAGAAGCACATGAGTCTCGAGAGCACAGAACGGAAGAACATGTTCTTTAATAATGGAGAAATCAACGAACAGGCACACATGACTATGCATGACTGATCTGCTAATTATAATTATCTGTCATCCGCACTGAGACCTGTTACCTCCCAGACAAGAGAAAAGGCGCACCTAGCCCGCACCTTGCACGGCCAACTAACAGTACAAAATGGTCAAGGGACCCCGCTTATCCGCCGCTTGAAACAGTTTTTGCCACCGCCCTCATCGTTTCTGTGACGGTAGGAGCAACTTGTATCCGACTGCGCTTAACGGGATTCGGCCCGTCATCATCAACTTCCATGTCTCCCGCGCTGCTCTCCTGCTTCTGCTTCGTAGCAAGAAAGTGCAAATATGCCAGGCTATGGTTTGGTCTATGAGGACGTGCGACATTTACCGGAGGAGCTGCGAACCATAGTAGCTCGTTCGTGTCTGGATCGCGGTCGAAATACTTTGCTAGAATAAGAACAAGGTGAGTATATGCAAAGCTTCCATTCGAAAGGCGTGACTCACTGATTTCTGCAGAAAGCTTCTCGACTTGGGCATTCGCACCAAGGACAGCTGCACCTCCCGCCGCATTAATGATAGATCTGTCTAGTACAGGCCGCTGGATCTGTGGCTGCTGAGGGTAGCCGGGCATCTGATACTGGTACTGCCCTAGGGCAGCCATGGAGGGAGCACCTTGCGTCGAAGCACCGACGTACAGCCCCTTATTTGGCCCAGCATCGCCAGTCCGTCTTGCCCTTTTCTTCGAACCATATGCATCGTCTCCACTCTCAGCTGGTGCTGAGTCCGCGACGCGAATTATACCCCCAGGACCTTTGGTTGAGCCTTTTGCCAAGAAAGGACTAGGAAGACGGTTGGGAAACACGGTCTTCTCAAATGGATATATCGGCATGAATTCATCACTCTTCCTGACTTCCTCTGGTACGCATGAGTTCCAATTCTTGATCTTGACAAAGACACGGTCACGGTCGTTATATCGTGAGTCACAGACATACAGTGGGAACCCAAGATACCAGAAGGGAGGTCGAGGCCGGCCACGGATGTGACGTGCTGTGAACTGGCAGGCTATCTTCTCAATGATATCTTCGAGGGGATGATCGGCGAAGTGGCCTGAGCGGGATCGTATATTAAAAAATGTGATCATTCGCGCGTAAATATAGACCTACTGGTTTTGAATACCTCGCCTTCCCAGAACTTGCGGTTGGCCGCATGGAATGTCTAAATCGTGACAGGTGGTGAGCAGAATGTTATCGCTCATGACAGGTTTTTCTCACCTGCTCCGGTCTGTAGTACCATGAGACAGTCACGCCAGCCTGACCTTTCTTGGAGCTGCATAAATAGCTAAGTATAATATTTAGTTAGAGCGAAAGAATTCGCATACAGTTCATCAGAGACCCAACAGCGGAAAACCTGTCCGATAATAGGCCGACTTGGGTCATCAGGATTGCTCAAGTGCAGCCAATCGGCCAGCTTCACAGCCCATCCTTTGTAGTGCACTTCATCAACGAAAGTCCTATCTTTGGCGGGAACCCGATGGGTGGTGACCCCTGCAACCCCCTCTCCATCGGGCCCGTGCACAGGCTTAGTATTCCCGGGTCCAGCAAGTAATGACGCGAAATTGGTATGCGTGTGATATGGTGGTCCTGGAGGAGGATTTGCAGATGTTAATGCTTGATAAAGTCGCTAAACATAGTCTTTAGTATACAATACAGAAATACCGGTGAGAATCTACGCACTTGGAGAAGAAGGACGCGACCATAGTCTTCAGTCCCGGGGTCGTGCCATTTTCTCGCCTTCTCGAAGAGGCGCGCCATCTCCATGTCGAATTCTTTTGACGTTCCATAGCCCTTTGCTCGTGCGCGGCTCTATTGCAAGCGATGAGAGGCCGTTTTCTTACACACCAGAGAAGATGTAGCCTACCTCGACCAACTTCAGAGATGACGGAGTCTGAAAGCAGGTCAGTTTAGTATAGCAAGCGGCAAAAGCACGAACCGTGTAAGAAAGATGCGGGATTGTTGATTCTTCCGGCACTGATTCTAAAGCCACGGAAAGCCGATTCCCACTGAAAAATTTGCTGTTAAATCACCATTAGAAAGAGGAAGAGGATTACTCACATGATATCTTTATAGCTCTTGATAGTGTGAACAATGTCCATCAGTCGATCCTTGAGCGGCCTATTAGAACGGCGTCTACGCGAAGAGAAGTTTTAAACTCACAGGGTTAACCTCGTTCATCCACCCTTGCTCTCCAAACCCAGGCCATCTAGGCAGACCTTTCTCAAGTTGCTTCACGATCTCTTCGCTCTCAGGATCACGTTCTGTCCCCGCTCCCGCCCCGAAATCATCTCCTTGCCCGTCCGGTTCTTGTGATATGATATCTACATCCATATCTGGTGTTGGGAGACGCTGCACAGATCGCGGCTGAATTGGAATAGGTCTGGAGTAGCTCGTGCTTGCTGTAGGTAGAGTGAGGTTTTGAGAAGACGGGGTAGAGATGCGTGCAAGGGTGCCTGAGGCGGCGGTGGAGGCTGGAGGTGCAGTGGATTTGGAGGGAGCGGAGGATGCAGGAGCGGGGGAAGGCACCGTGGCTGCTTTCGCTTCTTGTTTCGTTGATGAGGCGGTATCAACTGCCTTGTGCACTTTCTGCGCAGATGAGGGAGGCGGCGAGCTGCGCGTAGGGGGTAGCATGGGTCTCTTCTTCCACTCTGTTTCCAACACTCTCTAAATGCAATGTCAATATTCGCTAATGGATTATAGATATGCTACTTACCTTCAATGTTTCAGCATCCGAAGCAATTTGACTTCCTGGTTCGTTGTAGAACAGTGCGTTCCAAAACACGAGAGATAGGTCGGTATACACGTCGGTTGGATCTTTGTAGCGACCTTTCTCGACTCCGGCATGAATATTATTGATGCATCTTGGCTCTGGAATGACCTGTTTAAATGATGAGACAAAAAACTATCTAAAATCTGAACATGCACACCTCATAGTATTCCGGCCACTCATTTCTATCGACAAGGTCCATGAACATCCCGCATAGCTGCCTTTTCCCGCGTGGAGCAGTAACCGCCAACAGTGTAGAAATCACATCCTCCAAAGCGAATTTCTGTATCGCGGTTATAGGCATTCCGACAAAATTCAGGGTAGAATAACTGGGATATAATGGAAAGCCACCCTAGGTGTGCTTAGAACATATACAGAAACGGAAATTTGATTGAGGAGTAAGAGCGCGCGATGTTTGGCTCAGTTGTGCAAAGGCTTCTGTATCTGTTTACCGGAAGTCCCTTGAAGTAGGCAGGACCTCACAGATAGACTTTCGTTCCTACCATTGGCGTCTAACAACAAGCTAGTGATTGCGGATGCTACTGCGATACTAATCGGTGAGCCACTAAAAATATCTGATTATTTGTGTTGTGCTTCTCCTTATTCTCCCAGTATAGCGACCCGCACACGCAGGAAAGTTACCGGCGTCTCGACATACTTACGGCCTCAATCACGTACGCGACACTGAACATCAAACCATTGCATTAAATTTTCATCGAAGAAAGTAGAGGAAATTTACTCGCTAATGGCAGAAAGTGATTCTAGAAATTTGAATTTTCAAATTCTCTTGGAATTCATTCTATTTTATGGTGAGTAATACTACAGCTTCATATTTCTTATAGACAATCTTTCAACGATATACAGCAGACATCATCCTACGCTAAAAAGTCATGGACGATAATAGAAAATATACACAATAAAAAAGAGATTAACTATTACAGTGTTGAACATTCCGATACACAAGCAAGAAATAAACAAGAAGGCTGCGTGTATAAGCCAACTCCCAAGAAAGATATGCGTTACCTCCAGTGGTCGATTTATCCTCCAACAATAACGACTGAAATCCGTAATAAATCCTCCACGCCGTAGGGACACCTTCACGATGACGTGTCAGAAGACGAGCACCCTGCCGAGCATAAACCCGCTGCTGCTGTTCATGTTGAGATTCCTGACATCCTTGCCGCCTAAACCCAGGCCAAGGCCCAGGCCAGGACCCGGAAGAACGCCTTTCCACCCACACGGATGATACGGTGCGGCACCAATGTTCTCGTCCCACGAGTCCCTCTCCTCCTTCGGGAGGTTGCGTCGAACTGGGACCAGAGGCACAGGTGCAGCAGAGTGGAACTCCTCTGACATCAGATTGAATGACAACAGCGAATAGGGTATCCACTTCGATGGTGAAGGCGCGCGACGACGCCGCTTCTGTGTGGACTGCTTAGCCTTCGCTGACGCTTCTCCCCGGGATGTCTGCGGTTGCACATCCTTTAAGGAGGAGATGGCAGGCGAGGTAGAGACAGAAGGTGGAATGCGCCTATCATGCGATCTACGAGGATCTGATGCCTCCAGGCAATCTGGCGATGGAACAGCGGCGGGTGGAGACCCAGACGCTGATTTGTTGGAAGACACAGAAGGTGAGTTCACTGGTTTCAGGATACACTTCCGGACGTGGCGATTGAGGTTCGACGCGACTCCGAAACGCCTCCCGCAGGTATCACAGACGAATGCTTCGAGACAATTATTCGTCAGCAACGATTTGCCACCTCTTATGAACGTTGACATACCTTTTTCGCCCGTGTGGACAAGTAAATGCTGGACATGATCTGTCAGTCACCGTCCCGGATATTACTTCCTGAAATTGTTTACCTTTCTGAGCGTGCTGGGGCGATCAAATCTGATTCACGATTAGTAAGTACATGTCCCTACTAGCCGCGACTCTCCACTGACCTTTTGTGACACATTGTGCACGCATGTTTCTTCTCCCGAGATAGATTGTCGGGGACGCCTGGAAGCCTCATAGTGGATTCACCCGACTGAGCCGGTCTCGTGGCAGAGAACTGGGCTGTCGGCTGCGCGGCGGGAGGTGCCTCATAAGAGGCCCCGGATGCTTCGATTTCAGACCGACCACTCGGATTGAGGAGAACAGCCATTGCAGCGGGAGTGGGTCTCTGGGCAGCAGGGGCGCGCACAACAGACTCGTAGTCGGCAGAACTCGGTCCTACCCTAAGATTGGGATCCGGAGCTGAAGTTAACGATATTTGAACTCGCTGGCCTGAGGCATCTCCCCAGTGCCACGGCTGCTCGTACTCCGTTATCTCCTCGGGACGAAAGACATCACCTCCACTGGGAGTAGATCCGGGGAATGCCATGGTAGTGGCGTGGTAGCTTGGGCCTCCAAGACTTGTTGAGGATAGTCCGGCCGATGTCCCGCGGTCAGGAAAGTATCGATAATCTGCATGCGGGTATGAGAGCGATCCCCTTGAGAAGCCACTCATAAGATTTGCTCCGCCACCGGGTCCAAGATATTGTTCAGGCATTGGAGAGCGCATATTCTGGGATGAGGGATAGAGATTATGGTGGAGGGATGCGCTATAGCGTTCTATCTGCATGATGGAGGAGTCGGAAAGCAGTGAGCGAATCTTCAGCACTGATGTTATATATTTTCCGATCTAATACAGCTTGCTTGCGAACGTTGAGAGAACTCTACAACTTTAGGCACCTGCCGCAATCCTCGATATCTTCGTAGGGACCTTTACGTGTGGAATACGCGGAGCTGAAACCGAACCAGGCCATTGCACCTTCTCTTCCGCGTGTTGAACTCATCGAAGAAAAGTTAAACTCTCGATCCCTTTAGATTCAGAGGTCGTATCTGGACCGATCTCGTGTCTAAAGTTACCTGGTTTGTCCGATAGGGTCTTCGCCGTTGACGCCGTGTAAACCCGTTTATACAGCTATAGTCAGTTGTACAATAACTTCAAATCTTGTCCGTTGCTTGGGAGCCTCTTGGGCTTCTTTAAACTCGTACATCTTCAAACGTTATGACATCTGCGCCGCTTTTCTGATAGCAAGACAGCATCAAGGCCGGACAGAATGCCCTTGAAAGTCCTCATGTTTTTACACATGTTGATGTTCTTTGTTTCCTTAACCGGGAAGGACATCTTGATCGCCTCTGATCCATTTCCAGATTTCCGTTGGTGAACAAAGCAAAAAACACGATGGGACCCCGAGAAAAATGTAAATCTTTGGAAGTCTATGCCTTCTTTTACCTCATGGTTGCTGTGCTTTACAGTGTTGTTATCGTTAGAGTAGTTGATGTGAGAACCTTGCGTCACTCAGATTCAAAGGTGTGTCCAGGGCGTTCAAGGATTTGGAGGCTTCGATCGCTGCCGCGAGCATTCAGACATTTATCGTGACCCCTTGGCAGGTAAGCGTACATAGGTACCGGGTGAGCGGACGTCCGTTGATTTATCCATAATGAAATCTTTTTACCCTGCATGTCGCCTGAATTTTCACAACATTCACATTCACAGATCGATGGACTTACTGAGGACTAACGTATAATCGGCGCTTCAAGCTAATAATGTAACTTGTCATCAATAATATTTGCAACACGAGACTTTCATAGAGAAGAGGCTGTCTTTAGCTACCCAGTTAGTCGGAGTATGGTACAAAGGGTCCAATGAATTTTCTGATCTCGCACGCATTGTGAACTCGTTGTGAATCGAGGCAACTCGGCGGATATTCGAAACGAGGCCGAGTTTCAGTTTTGCTTCGTCAACTTGCCGAACAGTTTACTGCTGCCTGTGAAAACACAAGTCACTCTGGGATCAGGGTTATGAAAGTTAAAGCGAGCTTACTGTGTGCAAGACTCCCAACCTGGCTTTCCAACTGTTCTCTAGTTTTGCGGCCAGCGACTTTATCAACAGCAGACCGTGCGAAGCTCAGAGCGCTGCCAGGTGCGGCTGGAACGACCCCATAACTCGATGAAGAAGATTGGGAGTACGATGGGTGAATAGGTGGACCTAAAAATAAAGTGGGAGTCAGATGGACGTCTTGATCACTTTCAACAATGCGTACGCGGAGGAAATGCAGGCGGCGCCTGTTGGCTGGGTGCTCCATACATCCAAAGATCTGAATTTGGATTAGGGGTTGCAGATGATTGAGGGTACGAAGAAGAATAATAAGGGGAAATTCCATCGTGCTGACTAGGATAACTGGACGCCTGATGTTGCACCGGTGGCTGCTGGGGATACTGTGGCATGCTATTGAAGTACCCTCCTTCTCCGCCGGGCCCTTGAGGGAAATGTGGACCATTGGCATGTGGAGATGTTTGATGTAACGTGGCCAAAGGATTATGTGAGGAAGATGAAGGGCCAAGAGGGTACGGCGGTCCGGAGTAGTCTATCCCTTGTGCAGGATTAATGGGCACGGCAGAGCCTTGCGCAACATAGCTTGCTTGGCCGGTATAAGAAGATGCTACGGGACTATGAGGAGGAGAGTTAAGTGAGGGTGAACCTGCCCACTGCTGATTCTGGTAAGTCGACGCATTATACGTTGAGCTGTCTTGCGCAGGATAAGATGAACTGGCCTGGCCTGAATAACTTGACAAAGGGGGAAGATAATGAGACGCAACCGGACCTGAAGGGAATGAAGGCACTCCAAAAGGACCAGGTGCAACAGGAAACTGAGGCGATCCGTCTGTAGAATACGGCGATGAAGGGAAAGGAGGACCATGCGATGCCGGTCTCGGAAACTGAGAAAACTCAGGAAAGTTGCCAGGTGGCGAGGGTGGGGACTGATGTTGTGGTCTAATAGAGGACGGACCAATCGATGCATGTGGTCTTAATGCCGCCCCAGTAGGTGGCCTAGAATTGGCGGAGAAAGAGTTCGGTCTGGAAAGATTAGCTCCGGCATTGAAGTTGGAGGGTCCTTGAGTTCCGCTGAAAGGGCCCTGCGGATGTTGTGAGGGCTTGTTGACTTTCCATTCCGGAGGTGGCCACTGTCCCTGCGACCACGGGCCCGGGGAGTGAGGTTCCTGGGGAGGAGACGGTGAACCCGCAGGAATGTGTCCTGGTTGAGATCCTGGCCCGGGAGGGTGATGTTGTGGCTGAGGATGCGGGCGCGACAACAGATTCAGATCATACGGTTGCTCCACATTTGGCGGGGAAGCGGAAGAAACAGAATAAGCGGATGTCGACGACACGTAGTCCCCCCCACCTGTAGGCGGTGAAGATAAGCTATGTCGACTAAAATCATGGGAAAGAGAAGTGACTGAGTCCTGATAGCCGGAATGCGATGATCCTAGACCAGCTTCAATGCGCGGGGCAGAAATAGAATGCTGCTGCTGGGGAGCATAGTTGACGTCCAGGGAAGCTGCACTGGGAACATGAGATTGCGCTGTGGATTGAGGCGGTGGCGAATTAGCTAATCCAGACGCAAGGGTAGGTCTGGACAAGTGAGGAGGTACAGGCTGCTGGCCAGATACAGACGACTGGTCAACCACAGGCGCCCGAACGGGTGCAGACGAATAGCTGGATGCAGGCATAGACGATTGGGTGGGAGCAGATGATTGGGTGGGTGAAGATGATTGGCTAGGTGCAGACGACTGCATGGACGCAGACACAGCGAGCAGCGCGGACACTGCTTGACCAGATGCCCGTGAAGATTCCGTTTGCGTCGGGGTCGTAGCGACAGGTTCTTCCGCTTCTAGAGAGTAAGGCGGAGGAGCAGGTTCATCCTTGTCTTCCTTTTGCGTAGCGAGCCATTCTTCGTATGGCTGGCCGCCTCCGTCTCCTGACCCCGCAGCTTTGGAGTCCGCAGACGCACCCGACACGAAGCCTTCCGTTTTGTCGACGTCCTCATACTTGGGACGACTGGACCAGTAATCTTGCAGTTCTTTGGAAGGGAAAGTCTCATGTATTCGTCGTTCACTTCGAAGACCCTCCGCAGCGAAACCACAAATCCGCATGTACCTGTATGCAGCCATGTTAATATCAACATTTTGAGAAAGTTATCGATCAAAACAAACCAATCAGATGGGAGATCATATCCATCCTCATCAAGCGCCATAAACGGGTGTTTATCTGATACTGGCAGCATGCGTTTGCTTTGAACAACCGGCATGAATGCCGTTCCCTCGTCGTACCTGCAGGGAGTTCAGCTATGAAAACATGAGGATACCCGTGAGATCGACACTTACTCGTCCCACATTGCCCCGTAGATGGTTCGGACCCCAAGTCTTCGGGCATTGAATACCTGCTGCCACAAAAACCGTCCCCCATTTCGTTTGATGTCATTGAAACCCCACTTTCCCTCCGAGAGATTGAAGCCCTAAGAAATGTGATATGGGACAGACGTTGGATGACAGAAATAAAGGCACCTACTGAACCGCCTGGCAGTACCACCGGGATATAGTCAACCTTCCGCGATCTTTCTTCTTCATTCCGTTTATTCAGGAGGTCGACATCACCTTTCATCTTCGTTGCCGCAAAATTCTCGACGTCCCTCTCAGTAGTGTATCTTCCCACAGTCCACGGGGAGATCGCGTCGAACTCATTCAGCCAAACATCGAGAAACTCTGGATTTCGGTCGGCGTCGCTTTCAGCTGTGCGCCAATGCGCTGGAGTACCCGCCATGATGTACGCTCCTCCTGGAGTTACGCTCCGAATGTAATTGGTAATGGCACGTACTAGGCCAGGTGTATGATTTGCATTGTCGAATCCGAAACCTGGGAACCAAAGGTCAGCTTAACATACTTAGAAGCCTGGGATCAAAAGAATACATACCCCAAAGGGCAATCACAGGCTTTCCTTTCTCTCGCAGATAGTTAGGACTGTCGAGGACACCCTTCTCGTGTAGAAGATGGAGCCAATCACGCTCTATTACTCTTTGGATGTGGTCAGGCGCTACACCAGAGACATCGTACCTAGCGTATCAATCGTGTGAGCGACAAAAAATTGCAATGAAGTTGATGAGACTTGCATAATGGCGAAGACTCGTCCTTCCTTCTCTGCTGCTTCCCTGACGCGATCTCCGACTTCGTCGCGAATACGCCTGATTCCTTCATTTCCTGCCTCCAAATCACATTGACCAGCGAAACGTTGTAAAAAAGCACCGTCTACACCGTGTTCCGCCATCCAATGGAAATGTCTACATGCGAAGCTCACGGGTCAACCAAAGTCAGGGTGTTAATAACATAACGCTCACCTTTGAACTGTTCTAGGATTGCGTGATGAGAATAGAAATGCTTGCTCTCCGGACTTTAACTTCAATCCAGGAGCTGGGAAAAGCTCAGATGGCGAGTAACTTGATACATCTGGCCACAGGTCTGTATTTGGCCTCCCTCCATCGGGAATGGGGCTGTTGAACCAATGAAGCCAACCGTGATGACCTGTATTACATTTGATTTTTTGCCACAGCGATTTCGAAGCCGAGTAACTCACCTGGCCCAACTGGTTCCCCGTCTCCCGCACAGGTGAACCTATTCGAAATAACGAATCAGATATTTTTGCAACGTTGGGTACACGCCACAAGCTCATCGCTATCCCGCCCAACCTGCGATAGCATGATCCGCAGGCCTTGCCTCGCTGCACTATACCTGCCAGCATCCATAGCTGAAGATTTGGGGTACATACCATCCTTGATAGCCCACTAAGAATTTGTCCTGAATGGTTGACGGATCAGCTCTGGCGAGGAAACTCCTCAGAATTTAGCACATCGACAGGCGATCTTGACACACCTCTTCAGGACCTTCCCATTCTGAGCAGCTGAACTTGAGCTAGCCATTTGTTAAACGGTGGTAATAGATTATCGCGGTGTTAGTGTAATAGTCGTGGTGGTAGTTAGGAATTGAGAAAGCGCTGAAACTGCGCGCTCGGTGATTGTCCGCAGACATTGGGTAACGCCTGATAGTGATCGTGTTCAGTGTACAGCCGCAACATTGAAGCGCAAGCGTGACATTGTTTCCTTCGAAACAACAACGCTGTGCTCAGATCTACTACTTTTTTTTTACAACACCGTTTCTCATCCCGCATTGTTTACGCGAAACCTACATGGAGCCTGACGCTACAGAACTCGCAGGATATCTGGTTAAAAGGCTCGAAGAGTATGCCCAAGCCCAAGAAACATAGCAATCTTATTCATTACTCAATGCAGCTCTCCCCAGAGTGCCCTCGTCTCAGCGGTTGCTGGTCGGCATTGCAGGCGTTCCAGCATCTGGAAAGTCAACCTTCGCACAGCTGTTGGCGGACAAGACGAATGATCTGTTTGCACAATCAGCGAATCCCGAATCGTCTGCTGACGGCTCCAAACCAGCCCAAGCAGTGCTCGTGGCCCTCGACGGCTGGCACCTTACTCGAGCGGAGCTGGATTTATTTCCAGACAAGAAGTTGGCTCACGACAGGCGAGGCAGTCATTGGACGTTTGATGGAGCAGGCTACGTCGCCTTCATTCGCTCTCTTAGGACGGAACTGACACCCGATACCCCTGTTATCACTGCCCCGTCCTTTAACCACGCACTCAAGGACCCAAAACCTCATGCCATCTCTATATACAACTATCACCGCATAATAATTATCGAAGGACTCTATTGCTTGCTGTCCATTGCCCCCTGGAACGAAGGTGGCATGCTTCTGGACGAACGATGGTTGCTTCAATGCGAACTCGACGTAGCTAAGCGCCGTTTGGTAAAGCGACATGTAGTGACTGGCGTAACAAG
Source organism: Nidula microcarpa (assembly GCA_036937055.1). NCBI lineage: Eukaryota > Fungi > Basidiomycota > Agaricomycetes > Agaricales > Nidulariaceae > Nidula > Nidula microcarpa. The sequence goes on along the minus strand of JASFDD010000163.1, from coordinate 29,467 downwards.
TAATCTTGAGGAAGCTACATGGAGAGCGGAGGAAAACGATACGCCAAGTACGTTGATATACCTGTTGTTACTCATTTCAGTGCTAAGCAGTACCTTGGCTCGCAGACGGAAAGTTCATCATGGCGAATATGTTGGAACCTACTAGAATCATTGAAAGTAAAGATGATCCCGCTATGAACTCATAATATGTATACTTTGGTGCAGTATTTAATGTTTTTGAATCATTTACGTGATGATCTCCGGTCTCTGCAGGTTGGTATGCATACTATGTAGGTTATAATCGTTGCTACTAACGTGCCGAAACGGCAAGCAAGGCACTTATCCCCCAGAATGGTTGCTTCAAGGGGTTGACGTACTGGATCGTCGTCGATAGTCATCTATCAAGTCTTCGAATCCGATACTTAGGCTTTTCTTTTGTCCAGGCCTTTTCTAGAAACAAAGTCGTTGAGTATAAGTCAAATGTGAGTTAATATATTCTCCTTCTGATGTCAGTACTCTCCGTTCTCACCGTTGCCACGTGTTATTTCTATGTGACGTCTACAGTTCTCGATGAACTCTGCAAGGACGGCGAACACATTGATTATCGCGCCCTTCGGCGCTACCGTCGAAGATCGAGCATCATAATCTTCTACGATCGACAGTTCGACCACTATCTGAAGTTTGCCGTGCCGTTCATTGTCCCTTTATTAATCACTCATTACATAGATTGTTCAGTTCAAGTTGCCCGGTACGTAAACAGCCACGTAGTTATGAATTCACCGAGATTAGGCTTGCGGATGTACATGAATTATCAAGAATTCCACCTCTTCGGAGCGAGAACCCGGCATAAAAATTTATGCTTGTGGAATCTGTTCTTCGTTCCTGAAGAATATGGTCCAATGAAAGACGCGGTACGATAGTAAACACTCCGGCGGCCATGCAGATTGTTTTAGATATATCTTTCGTAATGATTGTATGACGCGTGTGTGCCAGAACGCCGGGATGAGTCGGTGGCGGTTGAGGATGAGATTAACTATTCTCGTGCATAGATGAGTCTTCCATTCTATGTCTTTCACTGCCAACATATAATTTCGCTAGTCATCGTAGAAAACTACGCGTCGATATCAGGAACCGACTCAAATAAGCACTGTCTAGTGCTGGTCTGATTCAGGGAGAAGCTCGACGGCGGACCAGTTACCCACTCTCTGGTTCATAGGGCAACGGCTGTAGCTTCTGCCTCGTTTCAGCATCGAGCTTTTGCTTTGATCTATGATTCTGATCGATGCTATCATAGCTGTGACCGTTGTCGGCAGGCGATGAGCCCACCGCCTTCACTGGACTCATCAGCTCTTGATTCAAATTAAAACGAACAGCGACTCATTCTATGCTACCGGAGCAAAGGAGGTACTATCATATCTACGTACGCAGTTCTGTTATATTCTTGACGCATGTAAAACGCTAGGAGACCCCATAAAGTAAACAACTAATACTCGCAAAAAGTGTCCAAAAATATTTGAGCGCAAAACCCGAAAGGTGGCTTGTGTCCAGCTCTATGTGTATTTCCATTAATCCTTTGGCTTTCTCTTCGAAATTACATAGAAGATAGAACCCTATGTATCTGTATCAGGACATATTTCGCGCTGTTTTATAACCGTGGGTGCTCACATCATATAAGGCCTTGATATCGTCTCGTTTCATACTGCCATCTGCGGGCCACAGTAGGAGATAGGTCGCAAGCCACTCAAATGCGGCGGCAAACCATCCGTACTAATTCATAAGAACTTTTATTGAGCATTAAAAGGCACAGGGAGATGAATAATGCAGACTGACTAGGTCGAAAGGATTCCTATTACCGCGAACCATCCTGATCGTCTCGGCGGATGTGAGGTGCGTGTGGGGTGGCTTGGAATACATATCGAAGACATAGTTGAACCTACTCTCGTCAAATTCTCCTGTATGGGTATACGCTTCAGAGTCCGAGCCATGTTTTGCCTATTCAGCGAAATATTCAGCTTGAATATAAAATAGGTAAAGCCATAAATGTATCTCACTCTATGCATGCATTTAATCTTGAGGCGGAATAGTGGGTCAGGAATTATGGTTCCCCATGTCATATAGCTTTCAAATTTAAAATATTGCATAAATCGCCCTTCTATAAACCATATATTTAGTTTAAAACTCACGAAAATCCTCCGTGAATGATGATAGCTGACAGCAAAGACAAAAAGAAGCCAAATTTAAGAGCACGAAATCCAAAGAATCTGAAATCAAGAGGTCAGAAAGAAAACATGCCTGAATTAGCAAGAAATATACGTGTCTGACGGCCATATGATACCGTCGCCGTCTGGGTCGAAGAAGGCGACGTGGCCTTGAAGTGCGGTGTTGTGCTTGACACGGTCGAATCCAGTACCCGGGGCTGGAGAATTAGCATCTACTGGTGCAACCATACTCTATAAAATGTTGGGTATGAAGCTACGATAGCAATGGGTTTTGTTGCTTGTCTATGACGTCTGTGGCCTGCTCGATACAGTTGCGATACTCCCCAGAAATGCAAAGTAAGATCATAAATGATGTCACCAATTTGCGTCTATTAGCTTCTAATATCAATACCTTTTTCTACTCCCCAGCTGCCGGAGAACGGCATCGACTTGTGTATGCAACACTTCCTGTCGTATATCTTTCACGAATCTTCAAAAGGAGGAGGGGATTCTATTTTCCTTCTTAAAATTATTCGCTGACGCTATATCCTGCCTTGATATATTTTATAGATGTCGTATCTTTAAGATCACTTTGAATGAAAGCTCCGGTCCGTGTTTAATTTCGATTTTCCTGATTTATTGCTAAGAATGCATTCCACTCCTTTTCCAGAGACTTCGCCTAGTACATTTCAGTACTTACTGTCTTGAACGGTCTCATGCTCACGCGCCTTAAAATAGCGAGCCTTCTCTTGGATCTTGGATGAGATTGGGTCAGTTGCTATAATTAGCTCAGGAGCCCTTGGCGAAATTGGTCAGGGATCTTGAGAAATCACAAGCATCCAGACTCCAGCACGGTGTGGGCCTGCCGCCTTACTCGAGGCATGTCGGCGGTAGAAGGGGTTTTCAGCTTCCCGCTTCAGCGCTTCAGCGCCCAGCAGCGTTGTATCCCTACGATTCTCCGCAAGACCAAGGTGCGAATTTCCTTCCCGAACGATGTAGCAAAAATAACGCAGATAGATGCGAGTTAAGAATTAAATACAAGTGGCTTAGCATATATCTAGATATCTTCCGGATCTTAGCCTCTGCATCCGGAGTTGACCCCATAATTTTTGCATTGTTTGACAGCCCATGTTACGAAATTCTCCACTCTTCAGCACCCTGCTCGGACCGGGGGGTGGGATTCGGGAAGCTTTGCCTTGTTTTGCCCAATAACATAGCGAGTATCTCATGCAGATGTACTGCGTATAAGCGTATACCGGAGATAATAAAATTAACAAAGCCATGAGTCTGGCATCTTATCTTACCATCCATCGTGGCGCTCACCTCATTAAGTGCAGCCAATGCTGATTTGTACCTAGTACACATGGTGTGCACTAGTACTCTGGAAAGAAAAAAAAACTGCTCTAGTGTATCGCGTGCATTCTTGAAGTTAACATGCATCCTGAAGTAAAGAAATGAGGGGCTAGAGCGTGCGGCCTGATCATACTGGGAAATGATCTGAGCCTGAGTTACGTTCCGATTCTCGTAGATGGTAGGCCGCATAGATGCAGCCCGACCAGATATTGGTATTTCCAATGTGCTTGGGACTTTATGTGGACGTCAGACCCAAGACGCACATTATGATTCGCGTACAGCATCTGGAGAAATTAAGTTACGCGTACTACGTCAAGTTATGCCGGACTTCACATTACTTCCCCTGTCATTGGTTCCAAGTCATTCGAACCGGTCAAAATTTTTTGACAACCTAGCGCGTACAGTGCAGAACCGGTCAGTACGAGTAGACGAGTCACGAGCACATGTGCTGCAGCACCAATGGGCGTCTGTCCATGGCCGTCAACAGGACGTGTTTTCTTGGAATAATATAGGAGTCGCGCTCTCCCGCCGGTACAATTGATCGGTGATCAGGATTACTCTGTCGAAATCATGGCTAAAATAATAGGTTTGTACTCTCGTATCGGAGTCGTATATTGCACAGATGACCATATCGATCAACTCGGCGAGAGATTGTATCTAATCTAATCTTGATGATCGACAATCCATCATTGCATCATGCTCAGCCAATTTGCAATGATATGAATGCTGGAGAAAGAGGTAAAAATGCGGGGTTGGTAGAGTACAAGAAAGCATACACTATTGCATGGTTGATATAAAACACAAATGCAGTCACACACAGACGGGCCCAAGCCTGGACCCAACCAACAATTTACAGATGACAGTGATATGAAAAGATCAGTTGATCTTCAAGAGCTCGACCTCGAACTTGAGCGTCGAATTTGGCGGTATTACAGGAGGAAAGCCCCGGCTCCCGTATGCCTGAACACAGAATACTCATTTCAGTACATCCAACAGCAATGACAAGTCTAGTACGTACGAAGTCTGATGTTGCAGTAAGAATCGCCTTCTCGCCCACTGATAATTGCGGGACACCTGATCGCATCGATAATCAGTACTATTGAAGCGAGGGAATGGAGAGACGACGTACCCTCATCCCAGCCCTTGATCACCTTGCCGATGCCAATCTCAGTCTCGAATGGAATACCACTAGAATGGGTGAAGAATATTCAGCTATCGCAGCAGACACCAAATAAATCCGCTGATGCTCACCGATCCCGACTTGAATCGAACTTCTTGCCGTCTAGTAGGGTTCCAACATAGTGAATCGTCACTTTGTCTGAAACGATAGCAACAAAAGTTAGGATAATTTGAAAGACAAAGGTGAGGTAACATACCGCCTCTCTTAGGATACGTCTTTCCGTCGCCAGGAGAAAGGCTTTCGACAGTGACACCCTGCAGGGAAAAATAGAGGCGTTCAAAGGAACGTTAAGTAGGAAATGTAAAGCGTGCTCACCATTTCGTATAGTGATAGATAACGAGGACTATCAGAGGAGGTGCAGGTCCAACTGCTGTGCCCGTGACACTTATAAAGAGCGGAGAGAGGCGGAGTGCGGATCTTGATCCGGATAGATCTGGCATCATCCGAGGTAGTCATGCTTCGATCTCTGCACAGCTGAGTCTACGCATTGAGTCCAAGTTCTTGCCCGGACTTGTTATCGATATCGATGAACAGGCGATTACGAGACACGGTGCTTGTATTCCCTACTAGTATTCCCTGCTGAAAGATTCGCAGATTTGAATTGGAACACTCCACATCGTCTGATCGATTTGGGCCGCCGCAAACTATGCTGTTAATCCGAGGGGCCAAAAAGAGCAGAATGCCTGCCTGTAACAGATCGAGAAATAAACGCTGGAAACCAAAAACACTTCCACGAATGTCGCGGGCGTACCTACGGTACGGAGATATCTGATAGCAAGGTAAAAAGGATAAATGATAGAATACTGATGGATGACTTCACGGATAACGCACTGATTCTTCGCTCAGCCCTGCGTAGGTATGCGCCCCGCGAGCGATGATGCTGTATCTCGGGAGCGGCGAATAGCGGACTCCAATACATCCACGATAGCTTCGCCGCCACGTAAACTTCACCTTGAAACCTTCAGGATCCGGGCTAGTCAACCGGAAAGCTGGCTCTGAGAGTGGGCAGAGGAAAGAGGGGCGACATCAACCGATCAGACGGCTTGACCAGTGGGACGATAAAGGAGAGAAAAAGACCCCGCTTGCTGAAGTACGACTGGGAAGAAGGACGTAGAAAGATCAAACGATGCGATGAGAGAACGGGAGGTGTTTTAAGAAAACCCTATCGAGTAGATCGCCCTTGAAATATAAAAATAGATACATTAAATGTCCTGAACGTGGTCATGAGGAGCAATGTCTGCCCGTAACCCGAGCGAATATCCGCAACAAGACGACACGAGGCCAGTTTGGGCGAACCCTCCACCGCGAGCCAAGAGCTGCGTGCTCAGAAAAATCGCGATAAGAAAAAAATTCGACCGACAAAAGCCTAGTCATAGCTTGAATGACGACATCGCCAGTGAAGGCAGGCAAGATAGAAGGACAGTGAATGATGATATGATCGCAGAGAACATCCGGAAAGCGAGAAGGTGGGGTGGCGCTGAAGTAGTACCCGCTCTTTGAGCGGCCTTAGTCGTTTGGACAGAAAGGGAAGGTCGTGACCTACAACGCTTAATCCCGGTTCCGCGGTGACTTCAATGGTCCTGTGAGTGCGTAGCTTCCATGAGATTGGCTCCAAGGTCGTCCAGGAATAACCTCCGTCGTGTGGGGTATATGCAGGGAGGAACCAGGACCAGGAAGGTTAAATAAAACATACGAGATCGTCCGAATGAATTAACCACACATGTCGCAGAAAGCAGCATATAGTATACCGAAAAGGGCCAAGCAACTTGGAAGCATTTAAAGTTGGACGAGGAAGACTAAATAAAACATACAAAGATCGTCTGGAAGAATCCATGACACATCCGAAGAGCCAGCAGGCCCTGCACCGAAAAAGCCCGAAGAACTACACTGAAAACGCATTTTCCGTATGGCAGAAAGCCTTCCCAGATCGACGTATAGAACTAGTGTCGCGTGAAGAGGAAGCCAGCAAAGTAGAGATAACGGAGGAATCAGCCATGAGCTTGTATCACGCAGTATACCAGTAAGAGGGCTCCAGCAGACAGACAATACAGTGGTTGTGGGAGTGAGAGGAACCAAAACGCAGCATGGTGGACAGCTGTCAAAGTGAGATTTTTTCTGTTTACGAGGGTTTGCAACAATTACAGTTGTCGAGGATTCGCGTCACGTGATTACGCGTCGCGGTGCCAGTGGGGGAAGCAGCGTGGATTGTGCAATGTGGGGAGGCCTTCCTGCGATTCGAATTTTGATCGAATTTCGCTCAAGGCCTTCCCACATCCAAAATTTTTTCGAAATTCATGTCTAAGGTCTTGTTTTTGTCTGAACAACTTCTTTCGGTCTGCCACAACTCCTCATCTGGGCCCCAAAAAAAAGTTCCTGGAAAGCACCTCCAGAGGGGCCTCACTAAAATCCGAATAATACCTTAAAGCCTTATTTATCGCGAACAAGCTCGTTTAATTTTCGAAATATTTTACCCGAACATTCCTAGTGCAAAAAAATGGATTTATGGCAAAACATTCTCACCTATCATCATGGGCCCTTTTGTAACGCGCTGCAGGGAGAAGATGAGGCATTTAAGAAGAGGGCGAGTAAAAAAAAAGAATATCTCCATTTTTTAAACTACAACATGTTACAAATCCCATCCAACAGTAGGCCCCATCTTCCAAGACTGAAGCCCTCCTAAATCCCAGCACCACCTGTAACCTCCAACGTATGTCCCGAGACATACGACGCGAGCGGCGAGGCAAGGCTAAAGTACACACAGTTTTGATCAGATCGTGTACTAATCACCCAAAGAAAACTAAAGCACGTACAAAAGCACCGAGTTCGCTGCATCGTCCGCGGTCCCGCCTCGCCGGAGGGGAATGAGCGGATACGCTTCTGGGTCCTGCTTCGTCGTCACAGGCCTCTGCGCACCAGGAACGCCCAACGCGACCTTCTTCCCATTGACCTCGATCGTCGCGCCCGCTTCTTTCGACTGCGTCAGTCTGCCCCGCGAGAAAAAGCACAGCACCCCGTCAGCTAAGTCACTCGCACGGAAGAGAACACCCGAATTCGAACAGGGGAAGGCGCACCTGGTATGTATAAGCCCAAACGCGACCGTGTTCGCGCGCACGCCGTAGGGGCCCCACTCCTTCGCGATGGTCTTGGTGAGCCCGAGCACGGCCGCCTTCGCGGCGGCGTAGTTCGCCTGCCCGACGTTCCCGTGCAGGCCCGAGGTGGAGGAGACGTTGATGATGGAACGGTTCTCGCGCTGCTCAGGCTTCAGAGGTAAAGGTGTGCAGTTGTCAGTGCGCAGCCACGGCGGGTGAGGGAACAGGGAAAACGCACCTTGAGGCGGAAGTAGGGCGCCGCCTGGCGGATGAGCCGGAATGGCGCGCGGACGTGGATCTTGAGGATGATGTCGAACGCGTCGTCCGGGGTCGTGTGCAGCATCTTATCGTACGTGAAGCCCGCTGAACGAACCACATTGTCAAACCCCTTCCCAACGATAAATCCCAACTGTAGGACTCACCATTGTTCACAATATGGTTGATTTTCCCGTACTTCCTACAACTCACTCAGCGCCACGCACACACATAGTACACACAAGAGGAAGATAACGCACTGCACAGTCGCATCCACGATCTTCTTCGGGAACTCATCAGCCCCCACATCGCCCGCAACAGCGAGTACATCCCCGCCCGCAGCCCTAACCTCCTCCGCTACTGTCTCCAAGCGCTTCTCATCAATACTACGCCCCCCCGCCCTCCTGTCAGCACCCCTCGAAAAAAAGCAAACAAAGAGAAGAGGGAACCTACTCGCTAATGACGACCTTCGCGCCTTCCCTTGCGAACAGGAGCGCCGTGCTTCGGCCTATCCCCTGTCAATCCAATTCCGCATGCGATGAGATGGGCAAATTCGAATGGTTCGGGTAGGAGAACGCACCTGTCCGGCTCCTGGAGATTAATATAGAATAGTCAGTATGAAGTCAATTAGGATTAGAATTGGGATGTGAAGTGGTACTAGCGCGCGCCGCACGCACCAGTGATGATCGCCACCTCCCCCGCGAGGAGGCCACGCCCGTGGGTGTTCGAGATATGCCCAGAGACTTGTGAAAGACGGTCGGCCATTTGAGTCTTTGAGTACTTCAGTGGTAAGTAAATAAGTAGTACGTGAAGAGGAGGAAGGAGGCGCGGAGGACAGTGGACGCTCCTGGGTAATTTGAGGGGCTCACCGGGTACGTGGGGTACCCGGTGCAGGGTGATCGCACGCACGGGGTCGCTCGGGAGCGGTTTGTGGGGGGACGCGTGATCGCGCAAGCCGGTGAATGAGAAATGAAAATTCCCCGGCTGGCCCGTGCGCAGGTCTGAACTCAACGCACATCACCCGAAGTAGCCTCCTCCCTCCTCCTTGCCTTCCTTACCCCCCTTGACGCGTTTGACCGTTCGACTTCGCGTCCTGCATTCCTGCCACCCAGCAAGGCTATGCCCTGACTCTCCTGTCCTCAGCAGTCATTCCTATGTATACCTGTCACTTCACCATCCCCATCGCGCCCCAGGTCCCGATTTTGTCTGAAGCAGAAAGTTCCGGCCCGTCACACCTCAGTTCCAGCCGCCCCGGACGTCTGTGCACCGTAGTCACTTGCACAGGAGGCAGGGAGGGCCGTCTCGCTCCTCCGTACGCGGAATCTTCTCTGCGCAATCTGTGCCTGTCGAGCGAGGGTGATGGGTGCAGGAGCGTGAAGTTCAGCGGGCGGTTTCATTACGACCGTCGTGACTGTAGTCTGTTCTCACTGTCTGTGGCTATGGGTCATCCATATGCCCCAGATACATACACTTTTAGCTCGCGCCACCCCGACCCTATGGGTTTTTCTGACATAGCTTATCTTTTTCTGATATGTATTATAACAACGAGCGAAGCGAGAAGCGCTTGCGCATATTGAGCTTTTCCGAATCGGTGGATAGCTCTTCTCCGCCTGTCAAACAAATCGCCCAGAAGGCGACATACCTTGTTCTTTGCTCTTCTGTTCAGTTTCCTCGAATTCGAACCTCCATATGAGATTGCACTCGTGAACCCATATCCACCACTGATATGAAATGCAATGGTACAGGTACTGTTCATAGAACATATATATATATCGTCGCGATGCTGAAAAGAATCCATTCATTTTGTTCTTGACGTTTGTGTATTATTAGTGCGGCGGAAGGGGTGCTTATACGGTAATAGTGTTTTCCCATCAATCAAGGCTCAGGACCAACTTCTGTGACTTCCTGCACAAAATGAGGCTAGCAATGGCCAATCCGTGTGATACCCGCCTGCATCCGACGTATGGTGTTTACGCAGAGAGTCAGAGTGCAATGTGTATAACCATGAAACCTGCATGTGGAGGAAGAAAATTTCCTAGTGTATTATGATGTCGTACCACTTTGGCTGATCCTCCTTGTACGACATATCAAAGTGCGCAACAAGGCCTACGCGACTTCGAAAGTGATCGCATTAGTTCACATCAGTTTGGGGAGTTGCCTTCGCAGGATGATGTTCCCCCTGAACAGGTGACTGGTGACGAGTGTCCGCCTTGGCTCCTTTTCCGCACTAGGGTGCGCGACTGGGCGTGTAAGCGAACTCCCCATCCGCTGGAATAATTACATACAGACCTGGGAATTCATGGACGTAGTACTAGGATAGAAGTGGGAATTGGGACGGCTGCAAGGTGCCACAGAGAAAGAAGCGCAGGAGAGGCACGGCGGAGTGGACGAGACGGGACGTTTCAGGGTCGTGGCTGGAGCAGGGTTGACAGGCAGAAGCGAGCGAAAAGGGAGCGGCCCTTTTTTAAAAGACACCACCTATCGTGCCATGTCGATCCTGGCCGTGTCTCTCTCCTTGTCTCTCTCTCCATAAACCATGGCGAGCACGACCCTCACCGCCGTCGTGCGCGACGCCCCCGCCCCCACCAGCACCATCATCCTCCGCGCCGGCCCCCTGGTTGAGGAGCCCGACGCCTGCGCGCGCACGGTCAGGTTCGACAGCGAGTGTGTCCTCATCCCCGACTCATGCGCAGCGAAGCGCCCCCGAGTGCTCACCAAGTCATACTCCCTGCCTCTGTGGAAGCGGAGCCCACCAGAGGCCGATGCGTCGTCGGGGCAGGACACCCACGTCGTCATCAAGGTTCCTCTCCCAAGGTCCGTCCCCTCCTCTTCCCCTATGCACCCAATACTAACCCCAGCACAGCTTCATCACCAAGGCCTCCCGCCCTGGTCCCAGAGGCCGCACGATCTCCTCCTCCTGTCCAGGCCTCAAGCCTCTCTCCTCGTGTCTCGTTCGCCGGTCACCCTCCGTCCCCTCGTCATCGCGCTCCAGGGGTAACCCGTCTCCCATCAAGCGCCCGTCCCCGCCCCCAGTGTACCACCGCCCAAGGGACGACTCCACCCTGACTGTTCCCCTGCGCGCGTGCTGCACCGACTGCGAGGTCATTACAGAGGACCAGTGTGAGGAGACGTTCACCACCGGGGCGCGCAGAAGGAGAGCAGGCAGCTTGGAACGTCCTTCGTGCCTTGCGTCCACGTCCGCCAGCTCAGGAGGCGGCTGCAGCGGTGGCGGCACATTCGCAATCACCGTCGACGAGGTGGATAAGCGCCGCCGCTCGCAGGAACATGTCGAGGATGAACCGACCCGGCGCACGCGATGTGCAACTGTATTCCACTCCCCGGGGTCCCCGTTCAACGCCGCCGCTCCACCGCTGCGGCCCCCGCGTCTGGCACGGCGCGACTTCTCCGGGTGCTCGAGTTCGTCCTCCTCCTCTTCCAACAACGACCCACCGCCTAAACCGCGCTCGTGTGCAGTCGTAGAGGAAGACGAGTCTCTCCTGTTCCCCCTCCCCTCACTACGTCGGTCGTCCCCGATACTCGTGACGTCCTGCAGCCGTCGTCCATCCCCAGCTTCCGCGTCGTCCTGCAGTCTATCACCCGTATCATCACACACCCGCTCCCCCGCCTCCTCGCTCACTGACTCCTCTTGCTCCTCCCCGCCCACATCCCTCGCCTCCTCCCCCGACCCCTCCCCAAACACGTCCACCGCGTGCCTGGACACGAACAAGCACGCCACAGACCTGCTAAGCAGCAGCGGCGGTGGCGGGAACGGGAACCTGAAACGGTCCCTCTCCATCGGAACTGGAGGAAGGACAGACGGGAACTTGAAGCGGTCCCTGTCAAGGAAGATGAGCGACCGCTTCTTGTCTGGGAGAAATGCTGCACCTCCTGCTCAACCGCAACCTCAATCCAAACCTCAGCTACAATCGCAACCGCAACCGCACCCACACCCACACAAATCCCGCGACTCCTCACACCGGCACTCCCTCTCCGCCACCCCTGCACTTACTCGCACGCCGAGCATACCTTCTCCACCGCCGCGCGCCCGCCCGCCGAAGCAGCGCCGGATGTCGTTTAATGTGCTCAAGGGCGTCGTGGGGAGTGGATGAGCGGCCGTCGACTTTGAATGGAATGTGCAGAGCCGGGGTGCGAATCGAATTCGACGCTGATGACGAGTATCCTTCGCTACTGGAGAGCTAGGGTGTTTTTACCGCTGGAGTTGACCAGAGATTAGGGAGTGCTTCCCTGCTGGAGTTGTGGAGGAGTGTGCAGCAGGTCTTCGCTGCTGAAATCGCACAGGAGGGACGATTCGCTCATAACGTCTGAAGCCTCTGGGCTGGGGAAATATCGCACGCACGCACTCTAAGTTTCTTATTTAACCTCTCTGCTTACGAACCGAGGACAGCGATCTTGATCGGCCTCCAGTCGCATTGATGGACTGGTACACGGGGCCAGGGGGACAATGTCATCGCGCGCTAGTCATGACTCATGGAGGGTACGTCAGCACGGCAGGGATTTTTCCCGCATGCGTCGATATCTCTCCATAATCAGATTCACCTCGCTGGGTTTTCTACCCTCTATCCCTCCCCATCCACTTTCTTGTTGCAGCCCCGCAAGTTATACCCTACTCCATATACCAAAAACCGGATGTACCACCACCCAGTTACTTGTACCATACCACCCACACGATACTCACCACCCACCAGTCGCCACATCCGCCGGGGCATAAGGCTCCCCTTCCCCTCGTTGCCATTAGCGCTATCCAGATTCCAGCCTCTACCTAATGCCTAATCGTCACGGCCCCACAACCTCATCGTTCGTCGTTTTTGTCTTCAATTTTCCCATCGTTGTTTTCGTTCTTCTCATCGCCATACACCATTCGTCTCCACTTGGGTCCTCGGGTTCGCTGCATACACCTGTCTCCGTCGCTGTATAATTCTTATCCTTTATCCTTTATTCCTTATCATTACACTTACATACATACATACATACAGATCGTCTTCGTTGATTCCACTCGTACATAGTGAACTTACTCTTGTAGATAATAGCTTTTCGTTGGCCTAGTAATACATGTTGCTGTTATCGCCGCCTGTTTGTCGTATGCAAGTGCAACTGGAATTACAAGGTCGTATCTTGAGATGAAATTTTCGAATTGGTGAGAGCTGTTTCTCGCTTTGATTCATTGGGATTATGGTTAATGTAAAATTATTTTTTGTAATAGAGGTCCAAGCTTTGGCTTCAAGTGGAGGATGTTGCTTCAATCTTGTGGTTGAGACGCTGAGCGGCAATACCGAAGTGGGTCCACTTAAGCGTTCGGCGCGTGACGTCACATAACCATACGCGAGGTCAGTGATGAATCTATGATGAACAAACCTCCATGGACGATAGTCAACCTGGTACATATCCGCCACCGTTCTAGGGCGTTTTATGGTTTATCACCCGCGATTATCACTTCCCAGCGTCAGCCTACTTCCTCCCCCTCTCAGTCTGTTAATCAAGGCTAATTCAACAATGAAATGCTACCAAGGACACGGGGCGAGCAAGCAGAGCGGCTCCTACTTGAAGAACTTCTCCGCGCAGGCCCAGTGAACATCACGGGCTTCCCCGCGCTCCCTGCAGAACTCCACCTCGAGATCTTCTCATACTACTCATCCTATGCACCAAGCACCTGCCATTCTACGATCCAGCATACCTCGAGCGCAGAGACACCCTACGCGCAATGTCACAGGTCTGCCGTGCGCTGCGCAGCACGCACTTTCCTCTTCTCTGGCTGTCGATAGAAGTGTTCTGCAGCCCAAGAGTCGAGCAGGAAGTGCCAGCGTGGCCGCGGCGCGCGAGACCACGCTTCGCGTATGATCTGGGGAAGGATCTAGTAATGGAGCTCGTAAAGCAGCTGGAAATTTTCACCATTCGCGATCCGACGCTCGCAGCATATGTCAAGTACGTCCTGATGTGGAATGTTGATGACGATGTGGGCCGCGAATTTTGTTTTAAATATCTTAGGGTTGTCAACATTCGCCTGAGCGACTACTCCCTTGATATTGTCTTGCCTGAATCTGCACCTGCCTCTCATTTTTTCCAAATCTGCATACCCTTCAATTCTGCTCCATTTACTGGGTGACAGAGTCTTATGAAGGAATTGAAGTCTGCGTTCAAAAACTGCGCGCTTCCACTAGTAAAGGATCTGTTCATCTCAGGGTCTGAGGCTGCCACTGTCGAATCATGCCCCGACGCCAAAGAAACCATTTGCCTTGACGGTCTGTGCGACCTCTCGCTGTTGAGAACGATAGGTGATTCCTATCTTGAAGTAGAAGTGTTTGATGTCAGGTACTCCTTTGGCCAGGAGGCCCGTACTCTAAAATATTTTATAGGCAGGTTTCATTTCAATGGCGATGGTGTCGTTATTCTTACTTCGGATCTTGCCTCTTAGAAGTCGCGAAATACATGCCCAACTTGCATACCGTGACCATTTTCGCAACCGATTCGCTATGTATTTACGTTCTTCAAATCTTGTAATGCTGAGTCATGACTAAATTTTTTTCTGAAGGATAATATCAAAGAGCTTTCAGCTCTCAAGGGACTGCACACCATTGTTATACATGAGCTTGAGCAGTCCAGCAAAGAAAAGTTGCAAAAGATCATCGAAGCATCTACGGAAGCGTTGCGATCGATGCTTCCTCAAGATGTCATTGAGAAGCGTCTAAAAATTCGCTTTGATGACAGGTGCAAATCTACTCGCATCCTATACATGACAAAGGTGTTTTCGTGCTGATTATGATGGTATGAATATAATTGTTGAGCTGCCTTTACTATTACTATTAATACTAGACACTGTCCGGCGCGCGCGACGTCACGCGACCATACGCAAGGGAGCCGCATCATCAAACAGAGTCACAAATTGAAACTGTCATGGACGACGGGCAACCTGCGATATCTCTGCCGCTGTTTCTGGGGTGGTTTATCGCCATCTACCCTCGCGACTATCACTGCCCATCGTCAGCTTACTTCACCCATCTTCCAGTCTCCCAATCAGTCCAGCTCAGCAATGGAAATGCCACCTAGATCATGAGGCGGGAGAGCAGAGCGTCTGCTAGTCGAGGAACTTCTGCGTGCAGGGCCAGTGGACACCACAGGCTTCCCCGCGCTCCCTGTAGAACTCCACCTCGAGATCTGCTCGTATTTCCCCTCCGTGCTTATTCCGTGCGCTAACCACCTGCCATGTTACAATCCACATATCTTGAGCACAGAGACACCCTGTGCACAATATCGTAGGTCTGCCGCACAGTGCGTAGCACTTATCTTCCCCTGCTCTGGAAGTCAATTGAAGCGTTCTGCAGTCCTAGAGTCGAGCGAGAAGCCCCGGCGTGGCCTGAGGCTGCGCTTCCCGTATGATCAGTGGAAGAAGGACATTGCAACGGACCTCATGAAGCAGCTGGAATCCGTGATCCTACGCTCGCAACTTATGTCAAGTACGTCTCCCAGCCACATCAGCGGCCAACAGTAACTGATGACCATATCTTAGCGTTGTCAGCATTCGTCTGAGCGACTACTCCCTTGATACTATTCTACCAGAATTTACACAATGTCTTGCGTTATTTCCAAATCTCCATACCCTTCAACTCATTCCCAGTAACTGGGCAACAGACTGCATTGAAGAGATGGAGTCCGCCTCCGCAGATTAAGGATCTAATTATATCGGGGTTTAAAGCTCCCGCTGTTGCGTCCTGCGCAAGCGCCAAAGAAATCACTTGCGTTGAAAGTCTGCGTGATTTCTTCCTGCTGAAAATCATTGGAGATTCCTATCCTAAGATTGAAATGTTTGACGTTGCATAGTTCTATCATCGCACTTCAGAATATTTATAGGTCTTTCTCTATTTCAAAGCCATGATTGTTAATTCTTAACGATCCTGCTCCTTAGAAATCGTGAAAGTTATGCGCAGTTTGCACACAGTGGCTATTTTTGCATCTGATTTGGTGTGTATTCAATGTTCGTGTACATTTTTCGAATATTGGATTGCTGAATTATGACCCAATTTCCTTTAAAGGATGCTGTAGGAGAGCTTGCAGCTCTCAGGAGTCTACATACCATTATAGTTCGCTTGCATCAGTCATCCACCAAACAGCAATCTTCGCATCTACGAAAAACTATCGAAGAATCCACGCTAGTATTGCGCTCGCTGCCTTCTCGAGATGGCATGGAAAAGTGTCTGAAACTTCACTTCAATGACTGCTGCCAATCTAGGCTCGTCCGTTAGACGCGACCATTATATCTCCTCAATCTTCAAATTTATTATCAGTGCACATGACTTTAATCGATTGAAAGCCACTTTGTGCCCTGCCAAATTAGCTTTTCGTTGCGTAGGAATACATGCTATTCTAACTACAAGTCGGATAGTCTCGCGCAGTTCAAAGTGACACGAATCGAGGCGCAGCCAGCCTAGTGAGTCCATTAAGCCCAGTTTGATAATGGTGCTAGTATAGGTTTAATAATTCCACCTTGCCTATCGGTTACTATAAGCACTGACATGGAGATATGACAAAGTAGCCATCGTTGACAGGGGTTGCGTCGCGTCCTACAGGTTAGCGTCCTGCTTTTCTGTACCAAAATTTTGAGGTATATAACGACGAAACAATTATTCAAGTTCGGTAGTGCAGGCTGATGTTGGAATAATGGGCGCTCATTTGCGAGCGTTTCGCGATGCACGCCGGATCATTACGTGTGTCCCTTTTGGGATTCTCTACTAAATACTTACATTTTTATGGCATTCCATAGTTTACTTGTTTCAGCCTTTATTTGTTTCGCCAAGTAGTATATAGGTAGTCTACTTTGGATGTAGTTATGCATCTGTTTGCCTCTCGAGCTCACCGAGGCCAAACGCGAATCCACTGCTTTTGATTTGATTACAAGGTGCTCACTTTCATTTTAACAACTGAGCCTCATCCTTGATTTGACGGCGGACGCGGGCGGGATGCTCAGCGCGATCACGTTGTACGCGTGACGTCACGCGAAATGGAACATTTCAGACTGAGTCTCAAAAGCTGTACAGACTTGGTAGTGACTGGTTCGGTACCCATCGCTCACCACTGCCACTAGCTCGTTTCTTCTATCATCCAGGCTTTCACCAAGTCGAACTCAACAAAGAAATGCCACCTAGGACACGATCTGGCAGAGCGGAGCGGCTTCAAGTCCAGGAACTCCTCCGTGCAGGCCCGGTTAATTTCCGGGGCTTCCCTACTCTTCCTGTTGAACTTCACCTCGAAATCGTTTCATGCTATCCTTCGGTACCAATACCATGCATCCAGACCATTTCGATGTACGATGGAAGGCACCTTCTGCGTAGAGACACTCTTCGCGCACTGTCGCAAGTGTGCCGTAGTCTACGTAGTGTCTTCCTTCCTCTCTTGTGGCAGTCTATAGAGGTATTTTCCAGCGCCAAAGTCGAGCGGCCGCGACGCTGGAGGAGGCGCTTTCCAGCAGATTAATGGAAGAAGGATGTAGCCACAGAACTCGTGAGGCAGCTTGAAATTGTGACTATTCGTGATCCTACACTCGCAACATATGTACGGTATGTCTTGTTATGGACCATGTCGCCCATTAACTGTTGCTGATATTTAATTCTTAGGGCTGTGAATATTCGCCTGAGCGACTACTGTCTTGGTACTATCCTGCCGGAACTTATACGTTGTCTCGCGCTATTCCCAAACTTGTATACCCTCCATTTCTTCCCCACACACTAGACAGAGGACAGCCATAAAGCGATGAAGTCTTCCTTCACAAATTGCGAGCTTCCGCAAATCCAGAATCTATTCATATCAGGATTTGAATCTCCCGTTGTTGCATCTTGTAAAGGTGCCAAAAAAATCACTTGCCTTAACAGCTTGCGCAATTTCTCCGTGCTGAATACTGTCGGAAATTTCAGTCCTAAAATCGAAGTATTTGATGTCGCTGTCTTCTTCCACCCAAGTACCTGTACTACAGAATATTTCACACATAGGTTTCTGTTTCATGATGATGTTCTTTATATTCTTATGAATCCTGTCTCTTAGAAATTTGAGATATATGCCCAACTTGCATACAGTGACTATTTTCGTATCTGATTTGGTACGTATTGATTTACTTCAAACATTGGAATGCTGAATTGTGGCACATTTGATTTTCGAAGGATTCTGTAGGAGAACTTTCCGCCATTAAGAGACTGCACACCATTATTATCCGTGTACATCAGCCATCCACCCAAGCCCTATCTGTAACATCACTAAAAACTATCGAAGAATCCACAAAAGTGTTGCGCTCGATTTCTACTCGGGAGGGTATTGAGAAGTATCTAAAACTTCACTTCTTTGACTGCTGCAAACCTATGCACATAATGTAGACATGGCCATCATGTTTTGTCGATGCTTGCAATTATCAGGTATATTGTGAGCCACTTCAGTTGACAAGTATTAATCAACCTGAATTTATAAACTAGCTGAGTATGTAGAAATAATTTATTGTGGCTCAGTTATGCATGCTGTTTGGACATCTGTTTGTCATCCTCTATATGTATGCTAGGAGATGTCCTATGTCCTAGTAGTGCTATATTCAATGTTCCCCATGCTCTACCATGTGCATACTTAGAATGCCTGACTATTCACGAAGATTCAAGGTCAAACTTGAAGATGAGAAAGTTGGTACTGATGGAATCTGCTCTCAAAATTCTCCAGTTTCCAAAAATACAGAATCTGTTCATATCAGGATTTAAAATCGATATTATTGTGTCCTGCACCCATGCAAAACAAATCGCGTACATCAGTGCTCTACAGGGATTTTTCCTCCCGAGAACTATTAATAACTATTGCCCTCAAGTTGAATTCTTCGATGTCTACTACTTTAGCATGGTTTTTTGTCCAGAATATTTTATATGTGGGTTTCAATTTTTAACAGAGTTGGTCTCGTAATTCTTACTGGTGCCTTCCAATAGAAATTGACCAATGCATGCCTAACTTGCATACTGTGATTATTTTCGTATCTGATTGAGTAAGTACTCGTTGGTAGGACGGTGATCACTTGCAATGCCGGTGATCCGGTTCGGGAACGGTACATGACAGCTCGAGTTTCCAATGTTTCAATCTCGCCGGTCTAATTCCATCCAAACCTTCCAAAATCTATCTTTTCCTCGTCTATACATTTCATTATAACCACCTATCAACCATCGACACGCGCATGAATTCATTCAAGGCATAGTCTACATATCCGTATCCAAAGTTCAGCTTGTTTGATAGTGCCAACTGAATAGCACTCGTATCCGAATTGTAAACCATCTGGGAGGCTAGAAGCCTATTATCGATGGCAGGCGTAATCGCAGGACCTGCAGCAGCAGCACTGTTATCTCTGACTCCAAGCCAAGTTGCTTTTATCCAGTCGCTTCCAAAAGCCGAGCTGCACGCCCACCTCAATGGCTCAATACCCATCGCAGCTCTCCAAGAGCTTGCACGCGACCACTTGGCGGCATCCTCTTCTTTCTCCACTCCATCGAACGAAATCGTGCAAAACGGTGTACAAAAGCTCCTCCAAGGCCCTTCTCTCGATCAGATAGAAGACTTCTTCACGCTCTTCCCTGCCATCTATGCACTTACGTCAACGCCTGCTGCGCTTGCGAAAGCAACGCGTGCAGTGTTGACGGCCTTCCTGGACGGCGAATACCCTCAATGCACCTACTTGGAACTTCGCACGACGCCGCGGGAAACGGAGGCGATGTCTAGAGAGGTTTACATGCGCACAGTATTGGAAGAGGCGGAGAGGTATCCCAGAGGGCGAACGGGGGTGATTGTGAGCATTGACCGGCGGATGGGACACTCAGTCCTGAGGCAGTGTTTGGATGTGGCGTGTAAGCTGAAGGAGGAGGGCAGAAGAGTCGTAGGCGTAGATTTGTGCGGCGATCCCACTGCGGGGGATGTTGCCGATTTTGAGCAGTACATTGCAGATGCGAAGAAGGCTGGGCTGGGGATTACTTTGCATGTAGCCGAGGTGGGTACTGGGTACATTTTACTATCAGTCTTCGGCGTGCTACTGATGGTATCATCTTGTTTAGACTGTGGAAAATACATGCGAAGAGACATTGAAGCTTCTCTCTTACGGACCGGATCGTCTGGGACATGCCACTTTCTTGAACGAAGAAGCTAAAGAAATAGTTCGCAAGAACAAGACTTGCATCGAAATCTGCCTAAGCTCCAACCTCCTGTAAGCTTTTATTATAGTCTTCCCTTTTTCTCGGGTTTAATAATGATGACCAAAGGTGCAAAACTGTGTCGATGTTGGAATCTCATCATATCCGTTACTACCTTACCCATAACCACCCAATTGCAATTTCCGTACGTTCATTCACCATTCACATCTCCCATTTCCCTACTAATATTTCAGCCATTGTAAGACGGATGATATCCTCCCCTTTCGCACCTCGCTCACTGCGGAGTACGCTTTGCTTCTGGCACAACCTCCTCTGGGGCTCGGACTGAGCGAAGATGAAATCAAGGAAGCGGCTGAAATGAGTTTAGGGGCGAGGTTTAATATATAATATACTATGTAGGTCTAGAGAAACACATCTTACGCAGCTTACAGGATAATTAATGGTAAGGGGAACACTGTAACAACATTGTTAACGAAAAACTCTGACACTGAATACATGGTATAGGCAGCGTACTGATTGCTGATTTATTTTGCTGTAGAATCTGGTGACATATTTTCGCCCCTACTTCTCGTGATACCCCTACCTTGCAGCGTATTCACCCACGCATCTCTGGAATGACGAACAAAACCACCGAACTGGCCGCTCACAATTTTGCAGAACGCCGACGCCCGTCTATTTCTGGCAACAAAGACCCTCCATTAATCTGCTTGCCATGTGGACGATGTGTCTGCTGATCCCTGAACGCCATCAGGATTTTCTAAGGTAATCAGATCATAAATAGAGTGAGTCATCGGCACGGACGGTATAAATTTAAACTCGAAAAAGTTGCTTCATCGCCGTTCCACTCCGCGATAACCTTCAACTAATTATCTAAACGAGTACAGAGCTAGGTATTCATTGATCTTCCATACTGATTTACTTGTCTGCGCTGTTACTGCCCGATTATATGATGTCTATTTTGTTTAGATCTCTGCAACTTCTGAATGAATCGCACAATTTCGATGGATAGTACAATCGCAGGGCCGGCAGCGGCTGCCTTGGAATCGCTGACTCCAGCACAACTGGCATTCATCAAGTCCCTCCCAAGAGCCGAACTCCATGCCCATCTCAACGGCTCTATACCCATCTCCACTCTGCAGGAGCTCGCACATGACCACTTAGCCTCTTCATCGGTGGCATCCTCTGCCTCGAATGAAACCATTAAGGCTGGCATAGAAAAACTCCTGCAAGGGCAAGGCCCATCTCTCGACGCGCTAGCCGATTTCTTTCCGTTGTTCCCTGCCATCTACGCCTTGACATCTACCCCATCCACGCTCGCGAAAGCGACTCGTGCGGTGCTCAGTGCCTTCCTGGACGGGGACCATCCGCAGTGCACCTACTTAGAGCTGCGCTCTACACCCCGGGAGACAGAGGCAATGAGCAGGGAGGTGTATGTGCGCACGGTACTGGAGGAAGCAGACCGCTATCCCAAGGGACGCATCGGGATTATTGTGAGTCTGGATAGGCGGATGGAGGATGCGGTGATGAGTGAGTGTGTGGGCATTGCTCGGAAGTTGAAGGATGAAGGAAGGAGGGTGGTGGGATTGGACTTGCGTGGCGACCCCGCTGCGCGTGATGTTGCTGAGTTCGAGCCGTTTTTCGTTGCAGCGAAGGAAGCTGGACTGGGGGTTACGATGCATATTGCTGAGGTGGGAGTTACCAATTTTATTTTTCAAGTATGTCACTGATGTAATTCAGACCGCCAATAACACACCAGAAGAGACGTTAAAATTATTGTCTTACAAACCAGACCGCTTGGGGCACGCCACTTTTCTGAACGAACAAGCTAAAAAGGTTGTCCACGAGAACAAAATCTGCATTGAAATTTGTCTAAGCTCCAATTTGCTGTACGCATCTGGATCTTCTGTGTTTTTCTCTATTTGACTTTGATATTCTTAGGTATTAACACTGGAAGCTCATCATATTAGGCACTATCTTACCCACAAACATCCAATTGCAATTTGCGTAAGTCCATCTGTATTTCTGCTACGTTAATGATACACACTTACCTGTAATTCCAGACCGATGATATTCTTCCCTTCCGTACCTCTCTCGATGCCGAATATGCGCTGCTTTTGGCGCAGTCTCCGCTGGGTCTTGGATTGAGCGAGGATGAAGTCAAAGAGGCCGCTGAGATAAGTCTAGGTGCTAGGTTTAATGCGTAGCGCCATGTAGTAGGATGTGCAAATTAATTTTACACAAATTCAAATAGAAAGTATGAAACCGGACGTGAGCGAATTACACCGGCCAGCGCTAGTCTCCGTAGCTGACCTAATACACAGATGGTAGTCGATCTGTTTAGGCTAGCGCTTACACATTTCGCTTAATGGATTGTAGCCGTCCCCGGATGGTCCGTGCGCACTCTGCAAAAGTACAAAGGGGGAGCTCGCGCACATAAATACCTCATACTTACCTTGATGGCATAGGCTCCTTCATGTACCTGGGTCTGTGGGCCGTGGAGACTCTCCATAGCACGGCGACCTTGTCCATACAGAGAGTGTCTGCGGCTTGTATGTGCTTCGGCTCATGCACCGTCTCAATATTTCCCTGTCCCGCGATGGCCACTCTGGCTATGCGGGCCTCTTTTTTCGTTTTTACGCGGGACTAACCCTAACCCTATGTCGCTGTCTACGTAATATTAATATTTTAATTTGACAACTCCACTGCGTTCAAACATTACGCTCTGTCCTTGGTGAGGCATCGCAATCGTGATTCAAACGACGATACAGCCCTTTAATCCTTTACACTGGTCGCGGTAGTTTTGCATTTATATCATATTATTTTATTTCGCAATGTGAAGAGGATTGTACCATGATCCATGATGTATACTATTAACGACTGTAAGACATATTGCTTACAACGAAATTGACTTGCAGGATTGGCCGTGGCACGATTTCATTGGACCTTCGCAGCATAACCACTACCTAGAGCCTTTTCCTCCCGTCCTAGATAATCCTGTTGTAGTTTATTAAAGCCGTGGAAGCTCGTCTCACCGCAAAGATCGCGAACGATGTTGGTCATTTGGTCGACAAGCTGATAGCAAGTGAATCAGTCAGCAATTTGGGCACTAATAACCTTCTGCTAGCAAAGCTCACAGATATGATGTTCGAAAGTGCAACCACAGCTAGAAGATCAGAATCAAGTATGGTTAGCAGAATATAACACCAATCTGGAAGCAAAAACATCGCACCAGTGGAATGCGCTGGCAGTTGATCATCCTAACAGTCGTATCGGAGAGCTGAGTGAGGGTAACCTGATCTAATGAAATAGCTCCATACCAATAGCACATCAAGTGATAACTCCTCAAATCCAATACTAGATCCATCTACTCGAGCTGCC
The DNA here is from genome assembly GCA_036937055.1 of Nidula microcarpa. Classification (NCBI taxonomy): domain Eukaryota; kingdom Fungi; phylum Basidiomycota; class Agaricomycetes; order Agaricales; family Nidulariaceae; genus Nidula; species Nidula microcarpa. The sequence continues at coordinate 5,868 of JASFDD010000163.1, read as the reverse complement.
GAAAAGTCCCCAGAGGGACCTTCCTCCTGCTCGATTTCCGAATCCGTGTCCATCTCAGGCAGGGCAACCTTAGAGATTGGTGCCATAAAATTTCCGTATTTCCCGTGACTAGAATGATTTTCATGGTATACGACACGATCTCGGAGAATCGGAGTTGCTGGAGGAAGAGGATGCGCTCCTGAGAGGGCGGTCGACAAGAGGGCGAGATGAGAGAATATATCGGAGAGCTGTATGTGCAAGATGGAGAAGACGTCAGCGGCGAGACCTAGCCAGCAGCACTGTAAAGTACTGACCAAGCTTGGATTGAGGAAGGGGGTCTAAATGTTGCATCGGTAAGAGAATATTCATGTTAACAATAAATGAAGTACGCACTCTATGAACCAGTATGCTACACCATCGGGTATCAAGTTTGGTGAAGGCGCTGATCAGAACCACAAGGGATAGCAAGATCTTCGTCCTAAAATGGATAGCCATGTTAACTTGTACCCCATATTACAACCATGGGGATTCACTCACTGTATTTTATATAACGCTTGATATTGGTCATAAGGCCATGTACCTCTGTGGATGTAAACCACGATCAGAGACAATTCCGGATCGCGGATTGTATTATCCAGTCATCACTCACTGCAGTTGAGGTTCAAATCTGGCGGTTACAAGCGAGGGTCCAAGTCCTTGCAGCCGGTTCTAGTCGCAGACATTAGCCTCTCTAACCAAGTTTCAATGCAGAAGAAGACGTACCGCAGCACTCAAGAACTTCTTGGACAGTTTTCTTACCCGCTTCTCTTTCGCAGAGACATTCTCTTCATCGCCAGAGTGTTCGCCTTTGAATTCAACTTTTTCGTGATGTCCACCGCGAGCGCGCGCCTCCTCGGCCAGGAAGGCTTCTATTTCCTCTGCTAAAATCTGGCTGATGCCACCCATAGTTGCAGCGAGCGTTCTACGGACGAGCGTTCGAGACGAGTTAGGACGGGGGAACATCATCACGATGAACTAATCGAGGGGGGCAGGAAGTGTTGCTTAATATCGGCAATCCGGAGCAACATGACAGGACTCACAGCAGCCGTGAAACCAATGATAACAAGGAGACTGGGATGAGGATATTAGATACTCTACGAGAAGACAAATGGCTCCAGCGAACTTACGCTCGTTTCCATCCAAGTGTGACTCCCACGCCCGGAGATGCAAGTACGGCCAAATGAGTGTTGATCCAACTGTATCCAACGACTAGCGTAACGTGTCAATAAAGGGGCGCGTTCAAGTGCTTATGAGCTTACCAAACACGACAGTAACACCACCCATAACCCACATCATCATCTGTGAAGGTGGAGCCGCGAGCCTACCGAGAAGGAAAGGCGCGACAATTACGGTCTGTAAACAAAATGAGCAAAGTATTGCGTAGGAAGGCGTAGCTATTCCAATACTTACCGTTGCTATCACTATACCATATGGATTGCCATTACCGTGCCCTGCTCCGATATACCAAGCAACCATGCCGACTAGTAATGGAGTGCCTTCAGCTCCGGCAGATCATACGTTATGTGAAAAACACATACAGAGCAACCCCAAGATAGTCCCTCCCAGACGAACGGTGAATTGCGAGATCTATTTCGCGTATTGCTTCAGGAGTAGCGCCGACGTAGCTGTAGGAATTAACTGACCTGGTCACCGGCATACATCGCAAGGCCAGTCTACATGACAAGAATGAGTATCGCAGCAAAAATGTGATCTACGGAGTACTTACCTGCGCCATGATGAGCGCCCATATGCCCTTATTTTCATAGTAGAACCACGCGCTAGATTTACAAACGGAAGGAACCCATAGCGCAACAGATACCAGGCCAAGACGGAGCGAGAAAATGCCTTCCGCAGACTTGAAGAATCGGAAAAAAGCACCAAGCCGAACGAAAAACTTTCCAAATGGCGTTGTGGGAGCGAGGGCATCTGGGTTTCGACCTAAAAGCAAAGAGTAAACGTCAGCACTAAATCACCTCACCGGAACAATAACGCGTTGCACTCACGCTCTCCAGTCTTCGCCTCCTCCTCCACTTCCTCCTCCTCATCGCTATCATCGTCATCCGCGAGCGTACTGCGACTGCGGTCATCGGACTCGAACGTTGTAGGATCTTGAGACGTGCCCATCTGCAGCGGAGGTGCACTCCCACCATCAACCTCCGCCCGGCTCGTCACCGTTCTCCATAGTTTGCCGAATCCACTTGGGGTCCACAGACGCGGCTTGGGCCTGCGCGAGTCAAGACTGACGGCGATGCGGAGTACAGCGACAAGGCGCTCGGCGAATGCGTCGAGGGTGTCGACGAAGACGAAGCAGATGAACAGTGATCTAGAGTGTTTTATCACATCAATTTTCCACCAAACATTTCCCTAATCTGAGAAACTCCACGCACCTCGCAGCGAACCTTTCCTCACTCTTCTTTTGCAATACCTCATCGAGCATCCTCCCCGTAGCAGGGTCAAAAAATCTCTCATATGGCTTAACCAGCTTCACCCTCTGCACCTTCCTAAACTCCTCCAGCCTCTCCTCCAGCTCCCTCAAAAGCTCCTCCAATTTCTTATGTCTCTCTTCCACCTTCTCCTTATCCAACTTAGCAAAGAATCCCGTCCATCGGCCCGTATTGCACCCCTCGAACCAGTCCGTGATACCTTTGGAGCTAGCTTCGCACGCCGCGCGTAGGCCCGCGGAGGACTCGGCAAGGATGGGCACAAGTGAGTCGAGGTCGTGCCCGTGCTGCATCTCGCGCGCGTGGATCTCGCGCCGCAGCCTGGTGTAGCGGTTGGTGGTTACAGGCGTCATGTCACCCCGCTTAAGCACCTTGTCAACTTTCGCTTCCTCTTGCTCGTCTTGTTGGTTTATGTCGTTGACGAATAGCAGGAAAGAGTTGAGGCCGCTGCAGTGCGCGTTTGCATCAGAAATGCTCATCATGATGCTGGATACCAGGAAGGGGACATACACTGCACGAAGCATGAGCGACTTAAGCTCGACGCTGACCTTCTTCAAATCAACGGGTCCTAGCTTGCCGATGGAGACCTCGAGATCTACCATGGCAAGCTGGCCGAGTAGGGCTTGCATCCCTGTCGCTAAGCTGCGCCTGTATGAGTCGCCTTGTTCTGTTAGCGCGGCCCAGGCCCTGCGGTCGGATGGACGCGAGGCGAGAGCTTGTGATTGGATAGATAAAAGTGCAGTTGTGGGCTACGAGGGCAGCGTCGGGATAAGTAAGACTTCAAAATCGAGATGAAAGCAGTGGAGATACCTGCAGAAATCCTTTTCCTAGGCTGGTTCTGTACAGTACATCAGTAAACAGCGACACAAGGTAGCATCGATATCGTCTTACAGCCAAACGTGGTTCAAGCTTTCGGGAAAGATGAGGACGAGAGAAGCGATGGCCACCGCTATGTAGTATGTTGTGGGTATAAGAAACTGCTTTGCTAGCAGGTATTGTGATGACGGGAAAGCTGTTCCACGCAATAAGCAATCGAGATGCACTTGCGGAGAGCAAGCAACGTACAGGGTCCATAACTGCACATCTAAGTAATAGCTCAGTGGAAGAGCGATGCTGAAGTAAATCGTTGGCACTCACGATATCTAGTACGATGCTACCGAAGATGCTAAGAAGTGCGAGTTTGGGAATATAGGCGCGTAGAGCACCCATTGCGAAAGTTCCTATGAATAAAAATACACCATAGACAGCAGAAGAACTAAACTGACACGTTTTGAATATCTTCTATTGTGACAAACCTGAGGAAAAAAGGACGCACCGTGGATCCAAAAACAGGCCATGGAAGATAAATGATTGTAGTTGAAAAGAGGTAGAAACGCCGGGAACCAATCTAGAGCAATGTGGAATGTTACAATTGGAGGTCTCAAAGTTGGGATTGCACGTACGATGCTTGGGCTTTCTGTTGTTGCCGAGCTAGTAATGCTTGATCTCTTACGGATATACTAGCGGCCATCGCAGCAGAACCCCAAGCCCATCCCACCAACATGCCTGGGTAAAGTTAAGATTCCATTTCTCAATAAACAAGAGTCATGCGCACCGAGCAGCAGAGTAAAGGAAGCAAAAATGAACAGCGAAAGAGCTAGAGAAGGTGGCAGCATAACTGCGACGATTCTAAGAATGGTAGTATGATCATATCGTTAGCCTACTTGAGTTCTCCTGATCCTACAGAGAAAGCACGTACGCAGCAAAGAATCCCGCCTGTCCAAGCGTCCCTAACGTCTTGTCATCCACCATCAGGATAAGTATCACCGCGAGCGCGATGCAGCACCGCGCCCATGTCTTCAACGTGCGGGGGTTCTTGAGAGCAGGAATAATCCAGGAGAAGAGCCCTGGGGCCTTCGGAGCCTCAGGGGGCTGAGCTGTGTCGTTTTCCGACATGATTGAAGAAGTAGAAGAAAGAGAAGTCGTTTTATGTATTATGTAGAGTGGGAAGAAGAGTTGGAGCGCGCATGAAGCTGGGTGTGCAAAGTGAAATAACGTTCACTGTTCAGCAAGGTTGTGTGTAGCGAATTGCTTGCACGTGGTAGGCTGAGCGTCATATTGATCAAGTAAGTGAGCGATCGGCAAGAGATCTCGGCCCTAGGGAGACAAGCCCGTGAAAGGCCGCGATTGGGGTTCTGGTGACATATTCCAACTGCAGTCATATGGGATGCATAACTGCAGGCAGGCTGAGAGTGTGATATTTAGGGTGGTGGTTGCCATCGTCGACGGTCTCGTCGTCGCGGTGAACGCCGGCGAGAAATTACCAAATGTTCGGATCGAAGTGGATAGCCAAACATTCAATCGACCATTTCTTCGCTCTTTTCGTCTATCATCAGCGCAATTAGAAAGTCTTCAGATATCCAGGTCCTTACATGGTGGAAGAGGCCTGGAGGACGTGAACATTTTATTACACCATTTTCAACACGATTCCTAAATTCAATGTTTCAGCGTATAGTATCCACGTGGAAGCGCCAGCACACTGTCGGGAAATACTGCAATGCTTTTCCACTTCCTTCTTTACATCCGCCTCAAGCTCTCTTACAGCTGACAATACATACGGGTGACTTCCTGGAAACCTGCGCTAGCCTATTTGCTAGACTAATTAGCGTTCGTAGTAACTCCCCACTACTTGCTCTTCTGTCACTGATTCATACACAATTCTCACCGTCTTCGAGGATCTGCAATGTCCATAGCACTGGCAGATACGCCCCAGACATACATGGAAACATGGCTGCTTCTATGCACCTTCTGAAAAATGTACCAGGTAAATGTTCCTTACCTTTTTCGCGGCTTACCGGAACATGTAGTGAAGACATTTTCTGAAACCTCGTACGACTTCATGGAGCCAGACGGTCATATGATAAGTAGCGCGATGGGCGAAAGAGACCGAGGGAAATAATGAAGCTGACAATAAGGTGTCGGTCTTCTATGAGTACGAGGTACGCTTGCATATCTGTGTACAATCAATACCCCGAGAGCATCATTCTTAGACCAGCGACCTTGGAACTATGAGGTCATCAAGGCCTCAGCAAAGCGAGAAGTAAGTCCGTTCTTAATTAAAGAATCGACAATTTGTTGATACAGAATAGGTATAACTCAAAGGTCACGTGGAACGTGGTGTTTGGCACGAAGGAAACGTACTCACAGGTGGGTGATGCGGTGACGCGTGGAGGAACAGGAGTATTGTGATGTGCTCTCATTTTAAAGAGTTGAAGAAGATGGGTCTGATGCAAGGGGTTGGCGGAACGTTGAAAACATATATACACTCACATTTTTTTTTTCGACCATCTTAAGTACCCCCCCCTCCCCCTGTACCTTCCTAATTTAGTAATTTCTCACGTTTTGATGTGAAAAACATATCATTTTGGGA
>JASFDD010000162.1:0-43731 GCA_036937055.1 Nidula microcarpa | reverse complement strand
ATACCAGACTATCTAAGGACTTTGTGTAGTCAGGTGAATGCCCCAAAAACGTCAAATTTCCCGGTAATAGTCATAAACGACTATCACTGGACTTTGGCCCGACTTTTCCTTTTTACTGAGTGTGACTTGTTTGACATGTTCGATGTGCATGGCTACTATAAGGAGCGCCCGTTAATGAGAACGGCTATACGATCAATTGCATTGCGAGTGCACCCAGTTAAGACATGTGCAAATTCCGCTATTACGAAAAATTCGATAAATCATTTGTAGGGCACGCTTGACGATAATGGACCAGATACATGACGGACTATAGTACAAGATGCACTATGTAGGAAGCACCGCCTCGGGACCTGCGAGCGTCGATGACCACGCGATCTCCTGGATGCTCGGCTCGCTACGCGTGAGTGGCACTTTGCCGACCATTGTAATGAAGATGGTATGTAGTAATTGGCAAGAGCCAGGTCCTTGTTTAAGTGACGCGTTGTCATTTCTAGCTCCTCTTGCCAAACAAAGCTTACAACTGTCTTTCGAGACGTGACCAATATGTGACTTACAATTGGGCCCTGCAGCTGGCACTGGCAGGAGCTTCAACAGGACTTTGCTAGTACTACTACAAGTACTTGCGCAATCCTTCTCGAATCCGCTGTTGTCTAAGTCCCTGGGATTTCACCCGAGCGCGGTGGTATTGTATCCCTCCTGGGCCCTGGCGGCTGGGAATTTGCTTTAGCTGATCGCAGCACCATTGTGTGAAATGATCAACACCCTATGTTCTTATTCCTTTCTCTGAAGCTTATGTGCACGCTTCGTTGACGGAATATCTCACAGCTGCCAATTTATGCTCCGTAGATGTACTCTCTGTGAATTTAACAAACGGGATCGACACGTCAAGTGCAATCAGAAGTCCTGCAATGTGTATTCCTCATGCCCTCTCAGTCATCTGATCATTTTGAGGGCTTATAGACCCACGAAAGACAGGGGAAGTGTAGAAATTGCCATATATGCAATTTGATGAAAGATGGACAGCGGTGCGAATCTCTCCCGTTCAATATACTCGAGGCACGACTCCTGGTCAAATATCAACATCATGAAAACCGAATCACAGTTTCTGACATGGCCGTACCTCATTTCATGCCTTGCGATATATAAATGTAGTATAAAGCTCATCAGGTCTTGCAGGGTCATCTAGAAGATGACAGACGCAATCCAATACGAGGCACTTCACCAGCCCAAGACCGCAGTGCAACGTACGTACCACGTACCACTTTCTATTCTACTGCTAATGTCATCACCTCACCATTCATAATAGTTGCCACCGCGGTTGCTGTTGTCTATGACCACTGTAGGTACTATTCATCTGATTCCATAGCGACCTCTGATTTTTGTTCTCCGTGTCTTCTCGATAACAGTAACCACCATTGATCGCGAAGTTTGTAATCCATATCTTTATCGAGAAAAACACGTTATAACGTTTGTGTTCTTTCAAGGTTGAGTTCATATGGGTATGTAATATGGAAAGCCAATCACATCTAAGAATTTAACACGTTCTACCCCACTTTAGTCAAGAACAAGGTCTCTTGCGCAGATATTCTTTGTGATAGTACGTGTATATATCATATTTCCTACTAATTCGAAAATAGCCAACAATCTTACCTTTCAGAATCGATATGTGGGAGATGCTATATATATGTATGTTTGCATTCATTGTTAGCGTTTGAGCCTCAAACGCTGAGGGCAAGTGCTGATGGATGTTCCAAAGCTATGCTACCCTTGGTGCGTATTATTCAGTTTTATTGTAAGCATTTAGCTAATGCAACGGATAGAAATCATTAGTACAAAACCGAGCGTGCAGGACGTAGGCTCACTTTGTCGCGATCTTATTTCGTGCTGGCTGACGGTTCTACGATTACTTCTCCATTAGAAGTAGGTATCTATTTCCTGTAAGCTGTTAAAATATACTAACTATTTTATAGAAGTACGTTCTAGATAACTTAGATTAGGGGCACTGTATTAACAACTTGAGTTTTTCTAGCGTTCGCCTGGTCTGTTTTTCAAACATCGGGGCTCACTGTTGTAATCTGGTCAATGCAAGGTAAATGTATTCTCTGATGAAAGTTGCAATTAACTCACGCTTAAGATGTTTTTCTTAGTAATTATGCAATACCGAATTTCATGCATGTATCGTCATTCCCGCAAAATCATATATCCCATGGTGTCTATATTTGTCCTTGAGGTAATAGCAATGGCCACCATTTTAGGCACTTCCCTCGGGAAAGTATTTGGTAAGTTGCTTATATATTTATTCAATAACGAGTCAAATTCACGCAGTGGATGAAGTCACCTCTGAAGTAATACCGGGCTTATTTACCCTGCAAGTGGCCAAATTCCCTCCTTGGTATTTCACAATTTGGATTCCTCCTATTTTCATGGAAGCGGTGGTATTCGGATTGGCATTACGTGCAGGATTTATATACGCAGCTGAATCGTACGCTCTGAACGCGCCTACCACCTCCAGCCGCCCGTCTCTCACCTTGGTGTTATTGAGAGATAGCATTTTGTTTCCATTTATGTGCGTCCCAATTTTTATTCTCAGATTTCTATGCTCTAATCCAGCACCAATCTTTTGATAGTGCTTTCATTGGCTACATCCTTAGTGTTGTTGGATGGAGAGCATTCCCGGTATGTAGCTGCTGAATCGCGTAGAACTGGTTGATCATGAATATTTCTTCACAGGATCCGGGCGGACAAATGACCGTGGCCGTTTCGGGTGTTGTTGCTTGCGTCCTTGGCCCACGTCTCATGCTTAACCTGCGCGAGGCGTACTACATGCCTTTCACGGACGAGTATGATCAGGCCAGAGGACAGTCATCTGGCTCTCTTGAGTTTCAAAGGGATGAACTCACCGTGGTGTCAGTAGACGAGGAGGAAAAGGACGAGGAGGAAAAGGACGTGGCTTGATGCTTATCAAGGTTCAAATACATCGTTAAGTAATTGCATAAATATTTATGGTCTCTGATTCTATTCGTCCCACATTTCCTTCTTTGTATGTTACGCAGGATTACAGTCGCATTCTCTCAGTACATCGATCTCGTTAATTGATGTTGAGCTAGACCGATGCCCTTGAGCCCAAGAACTCCCGGTCAGAGCATTCAAACAGCATGCCTCGAGTTTTTCGAATTGTCTGAAATTATCTCAGGGGAATAAACTGGGAGTAAATTTGCGCATTTGATTCGAGTTGTGCGGCGATCACCATTTTAGTATCGCTTGGAACAACGAACGCGTTGAAATCGAACTAGGAGCAGGCTCAGCAACATCGAAAAAACATCCGATTAGCCAATAAACGCTAACGTGGCTGTGTAGTGAGGGAAATATAAAATTTTTACTTTGAAACAGAACTGCAGTGCTAATGTCTCGGGAGAGGGCTGATCCACATGCTGAGGGATGTTCTCGAGCGACTTTTTTGCTTCCAACTCGCTCAAGATTCATGACTTGCAATCTTTCGAAGCCCTTTATATGTAGAGTAAGCAGAATAAAAATCCATACTTGGATGGCCTTCATGTTCTCGATGCTTGGCAGCACAAATATCTCAATGTTTAAAATCAAGGATGTTGGGATGTCCAAGCCAACGAATCACCGTATTCTTGTGTTCCATTTTCCCAGTCTTATTGCTATATTGTGTCGGTATTACGGCAGGTGCAGGTTGGAATTTCGTTCAGAATGGCACCTCAGGTATTTTGATTCTAGAAGCCATCTTCATATCGCCCACTCTTTCATTGTTCTTCGACAAAGCGATCAACGACCCTCTCCGAGTCATGATCAATGGACATACTGCATGAAGTGCGATCTGGAACATGGAGACTAATACCGCAACCTCGTCGTCGACACTTTTTGTGCCTCTGGAGGCTTCCTGAACAATGGAACTATGGTACTATTTTAATATTCAAATTCTCTTTCTACGGCATTCATTCACGCCCGTTGACTATTCGTAGTCCGCCGAATAACCTTCCTGGTCCAGGTAAGATAGTCGTTTCACACATTAAGTTAATTAATTGACTTCCATTCACTTCTAGCCTTTATATTTTTGACCATTTATGATGTCACTAGCAAAGGAGAACACGTAATGGTCAGAACAGGAGGGTCGCCTCCAGTTCCAGACCAGGGTGTTAGATTTTAGTTAGTAGAAAATCGGTAATATCTATTATATTTGCTTCTGTCACTAACAGAGTTACGCGTAGCCTGGCAGCGTAGGTTTCTCAGACTGTTGCCCAATGGCGAGTGGCGACTCGCGTAAAACTCACGTCGCCAAGCCTTTTGTTTATTCACATTGTGTACGTGTTGTTACTTTTAGTTGTGAGTGACAAATAGGTCGACGTCATCAACAGTTTGGGACCACATTTTGCCACACCACTTGTTCTTCATTCTTGGAATTCTAATCTTTACTACATTAATTGCAACAGTTGAACGCCACCACATCTTTTGCTTCGTTGTTATCACGTTGTTTCTGCTTTCACCTACCAATTGATCCTTATTCGACGCCCAGATATGTCACCTACGAAGCTTTCGGATTCCCCATCGCTTTCGAGACAGTTAGAAGAGCTGCAGCTTATACGGTCTTCGCTTCTATCAGGGGAACTTCTCATATTTCTTGAAGATGCGGAGACCTGGGATCAACTTCTCAGCGATTTTGCATCGGTATCGGACATTATCTCTGCGATTCCCGATCCTCTTTTCCCGCCACGATTCCAAATGAAACTTAACAAAACCGCGATGTGGTTCGAGGTGGAGATCCCTAATTCAAGAAGCGACGAAAATCCTAGCCACAATCCCCATCCGATAATCTCAGTGAAAGGGGAGAACGTATCTCGGATAGAGCAAGAGACATGGCAGAGGATCGTGAAAGAACGACTGCAGGAACTTTCGGATACCGAGTCAGTTTGGTCATCTTTTTCCGCCAGTTTTATATAATTATTGCTAAGTGCCCATGCGACAGATTTCCCTCTTTCCAGCTTATAACACTTCATCTTTTACCTCTTCTCCATGAGAGGCACGCAGAGGAAATGTTCAAAGCCTCAATGCAAATTAGACCGACCAACCACAACCCCAGATCTCCGGAACGACAATACCATGCTCTTCTCGCCTCCCACCACTTAATCTCTCCGAATAAAAGACGCTCTCTCCAACAGTGGTCTTCTTCTCTCTCGATCACCGGATTTGCCAAGATTGGATACCCAGGAGTTATATATGCACAGGGAGCACAAGAAAACTTGGAAGAATTTGTGGCGAATGTGAAAGCTATGCAGTGGCTAGCATTGAAGGTCAGATTTATTAAACCTCTACAGGACAAATTTTTGGACAAGAAACCGGAAGAGTATAAATGGCACGAGTTCCAGAAGATCGGCGAGGTTGTGGAGGAAATGAGGAGGATAGGACGAGAGGAGTATGTTGTTGAGATGGGGATTGGAAGTACAGGGATTAAATAATGTGAGTGAATGACATGTTTAACCCATCGTAACGCTTCTACTTTGTTGATTTTTCGAAACAGATTACCACAATAGTCACGCCCCTCTGCTATATTCATTTGAACTTGATCCGATATGATATGCGGTTGATTTCTCAGCTCATTACGATAACTTATTGGCTGGCTGTTTATTGACGTGATACGCATACTAGGATCTTTGAAATTCATGGAAGTTTTATTTGGGCATCGTCGCGTGCGTCTCAGTATTTTACCTCTTGCAGTCCAATACCGCGGCGTTTCGATTCAACCTGATTGCAATATGATATTTACGACATGTGAGTGCCCGAGTGCTGATCTTTTCACCAACGCGGATTTCCGACCCAGACTTGCGAGACAGTCCGAATGCAATAGTGGTCGCCGTACAATTTATCTTGCTAGGACTTCATTCTGCTTCTTTCATGATGCTAAATTTGCTAAACGTGGAAAATATCCCGGAGTCATAAATAGTGATGTTCGACAGCTTCGGTAGGGCTCATGGGATGCAGGCGCAGTGAGAGCAATTTGGGGAGACAATGGCAGCTAAGGGCGTTGAGCGCTAAACTGCGCTTGAACTACGTGCCAATTCCTACATTCACCCACTGGTTGTCCTACGGGGATGGCTGGCACACGATCTTCTACTGATTGAAGAATACCAAAGGCGGGAACATGAATCCATACTATGGAGCATGCAGTCTCATCGTTACGACCTCTTCAGAGAGCGTTTTGCACGGCAATCGATTCTTTGACTACCATTTAGTGTTTGCGCGAAGTGCCTCAGTGAATTTGTTTCCACGGCAAGTTGGACCGATTTCTCTAATGATTACACTGCGCTATATTGATTCCTCTTTACAGCGCGTTTGCGCTTCCCAACGGCAAGTTTTCACGGTCGCAACTAACCAATCCATCACTAATGATATTCGCCGAAACGTCGAGACAAAGCTTCCCGACCTGCCTAATGGTGTTCGGGTCATAAATCCTTTCGACGGGACCGCGAACGCTGCTTCCATTGTCATAGCCTGATTATATTCCTGAAGTGCTCGTATGTGGTGGGAGCAATGCAAGAGATCTTACGCCAGCTTTGATTCTTTCATCTCAAGATCTGCTTCTTACCAATATAGTCGCATAGAGCTAACTCCCGCCTGTTAAAATAAGCGACGCAGTCTCGACGACATCGAAGACAGTTTGTCCTCAGAAGGATAGGGGGGGTTTCCAAGAGGGCAAACGGACGAGTACATACAACAATAGTAGACTACCTATATACTGTAAGACCTGAAAATAATATATAAATGCAGTAAACTATAGAAAAGCCACAAGAATGTAAACCAAAGGAAGTGAGATGTATGCGAAAATGAGGTGACATCGCGAAACACTCGCAAACTGCGATCCAAAATTCCAACACCGCCGGGATTAAAAGAGGATGGAAAGTTGAGCCACTATTGGAGCCACGTACGTTGCTAGAGACGGCTCTCCTTCCGAACGGGCAGGCTCTCATCATCGATGACCCACAACGGGTTATGCCGCTATCAATTCCATTGGAACCCTTATAGGGACTTCGAATGCCGACCATCCTGCGTACGTTACGGCTGTTTGACTTCGACAGTTACATTGACAAGGCCTTTTCAGATTAACGCCTTCAATTTATACGACAAATGCACTTCTCGGTCAACGCATCAGTAATAAAGGCATGCCTAGCACAGATACTGCACGTAGTGGTGACTTTAGCTCTAAATGGGTACGAAGTCTTTATATACCTTCCATCACTCGGTATTCATTTGAACGGGATTCTAATTTCTTTTACCATTATGGGATCAATCCAAACAGTGGCATTGAATTTCATATGTGGGCAAATCATTCCTCATGATATTCCTCTACTAATTTTTCTTCCAGTGAACTGCGAGTGTAATATTTGAATCCGCCTTTCATGTCTATGCAAAGGCCTCAACTCGTTTAAGCAGATATTTTTCAACACAAAGTTCGTCGCCAAATGACTATTCTACAGCTAACTTCATAGCGATAGAGCAGCTCGGTTCCCGTACACACTCAGCCGTTTGCTTGTGGCGTCTGCGTGAGCCAAATACATAAGCCGATGATCGATACGACATGGCTGTTCTTTCGTCCTCCACCATCTCATCACAGTGCTTCCTCCTTTGCCCTCAGTCCACTGCGATTTCTAAAAAAATGCCATGTATATTATCTTGCATGAATCTATTTCTTATCATCACCTGAAATCCTCTTTTCAACGTCTTTCCCACCCGCAATTTCGGAGTCGCTAAGTACGACCCTTGGATAATTTGTCCAGTGTCGGTAACAGCTGCGATCTCCCTGGAGGTCATACGGCGAGACATAATCACAATGGTGTCTTTGACAGCCTCCGGAATATGTCTTCGATTCCCAATACGCACCATTTTCAGTGGAGAGAGGAGAATACAGCAGTCAGAAAGCGGTAAGATGAGTTCAACTTGATCAACAGAAAGGCGAACCAAGGTACGAAAGACTCAAATTGACGTCCGGCACTACGGCAATCAGAAAACCAAACAAGTGGCTGAGTGTGTACGGGAACCGAGCTGCTCTATCGATATGAAGTCAGCTGTAAGCGATCAGAAGGCTTCCTCCATCCTGGTACTTTACATATTCTTCGAATTTAAATTTGTAATCTTCTGAATCATTCCTCTAAGTCTCCCTCATGGATTTGGGATATTCTCCGGGTGGATACCATCCCAGTGCTCCTCTCCTCTCTTTGGAGGCACAGATAGAAAGTCGCTGACCATTCTTAGTCCATCGAATATCAGAATATACCCACTAGGCCCAGGTAAATCGGTTGCTTAGTGCCTTTTGATCAGATGAAGTTAACACTGTACAATTCGTAGCTTACATATTTTTGACCGTAGATGATGTCACTAGCAAAGGAGAGCGAGTAATGGTGGACGGTCTCCTCCCGTAGCAGACCAAGGCAGTACCTTCTAAACTCGAGGTCTTTTATTAAATTTTCGCTCCAGTTAGAAATCTAAAGAAACCCCGCTCTCCATTGCTTCCCGTGTGTACATGGCTTGTATCATTTTAATAACAATGTTAGTATGTACTCAAACCCGTTTGGGCTTCTTGGCGGCCAAGGCATAAGTCTCATCGTTCGCCGCAGCACTACCGCTCCCACTGGTGGCGGTGGTGGTAGGCTTAGCAGAACCCTTTCCACTTCGTTTTTGATAGCTGAGTTGCGAATTTTCACGCGTCGTGCTAGTGTAATAACTGGGTTTCAATAATAACCGAGAAAATGAAATTTCAAGTTACTGACGCGGTAGGACGCTTGCCTGAGAGATTATCTACAGGCGTACCCATTCTTTCACCGTCTTGCATCGGCAAGCTGGTTGGGCAATATTGAACATTAACGACGTGCACATGTAGGGGTAATGGATGAGAGTTACGTACGAAGGTGCATATCCTTCCCGATTAGCAAGCCCTGAGTTATCCCCTCGAAGTGGTGCTCCTGAAACAAGGCTAGCAGAGAGAACAACAGAAGCGAAAAAGAAGACTGGAAGATGCATTTTAGTCTTTCAAAAAGAGTCGTAGTATGTAACTGAGTATTAGGATTGATCAGCATCGACAATCTGTATTTTGGCATACTACACACCTTGCACAGCAAGAATATACGAGGAAGCTATAAGCGGTTGTTTACAAGCTATTGAGAGCTTTAATAAAGAAAGAAAATGAGCATTAAAATTTGACTGTTGAGAGTAAAGATAATACGTACTGTCCAGCACTTCTGAGGAATATTGAGGTGCTCAAGGCCTGCTATTTATCTGAAAATCGACTTGTAGGACCCCAGGTGCAAGGGCTAGTCCGGAATGCCCGATATCATAGAAGGGAATAAAATACTCCAGCGCGCATGTTCATGAGGCGTGTAACCAACTCGAAACTATTCAGAAGTATAAACATTGGCCGGTGGCGCCCGTTAACCTCGTGGACTCAGATTTGAAGCAGGTTTAATTGAAAGAAATTAGAAATCACCATCATTCTATTGTGCATGCATTTAGGACTTTCGCGGATAAACGAAGGAAGTAGAACCTGAAACAACATAACTCGGCTCCTAGGTTAGTGAGTAAAATTAGTGTGTGGCTTGATAATACCGTCGGCGTGTTCTGATCAATGACTGTGCTCATTCGGCCTTTGTCATTTCCCGCCATAAGCCGTTATAGTATTAGCAGGTACTACGCGGAGAAGGCAGGGAACATTCCAAAGTTGTTACAGATCTGCTGCTCGAACTCTAAGATTACAACTTCGTCCTTTCTCTTGTGATTCTGCGCCCCCGCGTTCTCCTGGACAGGACCCTATTCCCCTTTGAAGTTTACTCGTTTTCCGAAGCTGCCAGTCTGGTGTAAAAAGTTAGTTTAAAATAAGTACCTACGCAGTCAAGGTTTAGTTTTGATCCCTCATTTATTGTACGAATGAAAGGGAGGCTGAAGAGAGAATTGATTGTCAAGTGAAGCTGTAGTAACCGAGCTTTTTATGTATTTCATTGCCGTCGAACATGCGAGTCGTAATATCATTGAATAAACACATACACATACCACCATTGGAGCAACAAACTGTGCAATGCCTATAGCTAAATCCTGAATCCAAGTGATGCTTAAAAAGTGGTGTGATTTAGTCAAGTTCCGTCTTAAGCTCAAAGTCACGGACATCTAGGCACGAAAGTTCATTGAACTATTCAAGCTTTGCTATTGAATAACGCACCTTCTTCAAGTATTCTCTGACCAATAGCTTCTCGTTCGCCTTCTTCGAACTATGATATCAAGGATAGATCCATATCGTTATATCCGTTAAAAAGATGTTCGCTGAGTTACTAACATGCATCCTAGTTCGGTGCTCTCTCCACTCATTCGAAACGATACTCCATGTGGCTCGACTTTGTCATGGAGGATTGTGAAGACTGTGGGGGAGTTACACAGGGGATCCAGAGATCGACCTTTAAGACGGGATGCCAAGTCCGTTGCTGTCTGGCTGCTCAGAACAAAGCCGCACAATCGTCGGCTGCGTGGCGATATGTGCATGGGAGGATGCAGGAGAAGTCTTTCGGTCGCGGGTAATGGCGGAGTCGCATTCATGATCTAATCATTCAATATTTTATTAATCAAAGTTAAATGTTGGCTTTTAGAGACGGACAGAGAAGAATTAGAGAAGAAAGACCCACGGAGGCAACGGTGTTGGTTCAAGTTACATTGTGCAATGAGGACCTACAACCGGCTATGGGCCGGTCCGGTATCCGCGATCGCCGGTACCCGTTGCCCCGGCGGGGTCTAACGACAAGCTCAAACACCCGGACTTTTACCTAACTCTCTCATCTCTGACTCCCAGATGGCATAATCGGACAGCCGCGATACAAAGGTACCCTTTCTGTGGCAAGAACAACCGCAGTATGAGTTCAACTTTAGGTTTCAAAGTCTCCCGTAGTGTTCTAAGCACGATCTCTCCTCCGTAAGCTCAGCGGACAAGCACTTGACTGTGGCGGGCACTCACACCCCTTTCTTCCCAACACAGAATACCCAAGGCATACCAATGGGGCGCGCGATATACCCCAACTCCTTCAAAGCCCCTGCTTGACATGTCGCAAGGCGTTCCCGGAATCCCACCCCCGCAGTCTGTGCAGGACGCACTCGGAGTCGCTGCAGCGTCGCAGATCAGCTTTGGGTACTGTAGATGGGATGGAGAGCCGGTCTTGCGCCACGCACTTGTGGGAGAGATGAAGGTGGTGTACGGAAACGACGTGGACATCGAGGTGGACGATGTCGCGTTGACGGCAGGTTGCAACTTGGCTTTTGTGGCGACTGTGATGAGTTTGGCGGATGCAGGAGATGAGGTAATTTTGCCGGTTCCTTGGTGAGTATCAATGGTTCAATCACAATTCGTGGCGACCTGAACTGTTCCACAGGTATTTCAATCATCAGTAAGAGAATGCTCGCAAGGTCTATGGCATCTCTAATCTGGTAGCGTTCAGGATGAGCTTGAGCCTCCTGGGAATCAAGACGGTTCCATTGCCGACGCTAGCTAAGGAGGGGTTCGCTCCTTCTATTGAAAGATGCAAGGCTCTGATCACGTCGAAGACGAAGGCCATTGTCCTCGTTACGCCGAACAATCCTGTATGCACCCCGTATACTCTATCAGTTTGGTCGAGACTAACCTCCATCGCATCAACGCACAGACAGGAGCCACATATTCACCATCACTCATCACCTCTTTTATCACCCTCGCGCGCGAGAACAATATCGCGCTCATCATCGACGAAACATACCGCGACTTCGTCACCACCCCCGTCCCATCACACGCCCTCTTCTCCCCCTCCTCATCCTCCTCTGACTCCTCCTGGCGCAGCACCTTCATCCATCTCTTCTCCTTCTCTAAATCATACTGCCTCCCGGGCCACCGCCTCGGCGCCATTGTCGCCTCGCCCATCTTCCTCAACTCCGTCAAGACCGTACTCGACTGCCTGCAGATCTGCCCCCCGCGCCCCGTGCAGCTCGCGCTCGGCCCCTTACTTCCTTCCCTTCGCCCCTTCGTGCAGGACACTGCGAAGGCGCTCGAGGCGCGGCACGCACTCTTCAAGAAACTCCTGCCGAAGAGTTGGCACGTCGGCTCGCAGGGCGGGTACTACGCGTTCGTGCGGCACGCGTTTCCGCGTGTGACGGCGGAGGATGTGAGCCGGCGACTGGCGGTGGAGATGGGCGTGATGACGCTGCCGTCGTCATTCTTCCGTGAGGAGGTGAAGGTGGGAAGGGAGCCGAGTCTTGGGGAGGACTGGAGGGAGCGCGATGGGTCGGTGGAGGAGGACGATAGGTGGATACGGTTTTCGGTGGCTAATGTGGATGATGAGAAGGTAAGGGGAGTATGTGAGCGTCTGGGAGAGTGCGAGCGCATATTTGGGTGGGAGCTTGACGATCAGTGGTAGCGGTAAGAAGAAATTTGTTCTGGATTAATCTCAATTGGAAGTATACCAATCAGAAGTCCGAGTTGTATGAGTCCTAGGCAATGTCCAACATCTCAAGCTCGGGTAATTTTATGTTACCGGACGAGACAATTATTCCGCTTGCTATTGGCTTTGATTAAAGTCCTACGCTGAGAAGAAGCTGCATCGCATTATATTTAATGGGAGATCTTCATAGGCAGACAGACGATCTTTGATCAATGTAAGCTATTCGATAAACTCAGTTGTTAGCAATTATAGCACTCCCAAGGACATCCAAAGCAGCGAGCTGTCCCCAGCTCGTGAAAGATTGTGCAGGACCATGCCAATTGGCCGAGTAGGAACTCCCGTTGGCAGCGAGATCCAACAGAGCGTTGTACTATAAATTCGATCAACTTAAGAGCCTAATAAATTATCCTGGTAAGGATACTCACTTGGACGTCAATGTAGCTGTGAAGGAACACGCGAAGATTCGTATTGGATGGATTTCTGGAGAACGCTTCGTATAAGCCACGTATGAAGATAGCTAGAAATCGGGCAAGATTATCAGACGTCAGATTGATGATAGAGTTAACTGGATAATACCTTTGAAGCCAACACCGTCGTTGTTACTAGTGGTGCTTGCTCCCTCCGTAATAATCCCGTCGCTACCTTGCCATGCAGAGGAGGCGGTCTTCACTGAGGCAGAAATAGTTGTAAGCATCCTTAAATCCCAATCGTCAGTATAAACGTCTGAATTTAAATATGGATAGTACTTACAAGTTTTTCCACTGAACATCTCCGGTAACATCTGCGAGTACGCTCAAACCCTCAATATATTTTCCACTGTTGTAGGTGAAGAGCCACGTAGATGGAGACCTGGAGCAGTCATGTCCACTTTCGCTGTCTAAGACGATATTGTCAGCGTTGATATTATGGGCTTTGATCCATTGAGCGCTCAGGATCGCAGCGTTCTTGTATTTGGTGTCGCCAGTGATTTCAGCTAGGAAGGCAGAAGCTCTGGATTCAACAGAGAAATGAATAAATAATTATCAGGAGGCAGTCGGTAACTCACGTCATATATAGCCTGTTTCATAGCCAAAGATAGGAGGGAATAGTTCGTTAAGGAAATACAAAACCGAAAATTTTAAGTAGGTCACCCACCCAGTGGTTATAGAGTTAATGGCTGGGTCATCAGAAGTAGGACGCTATGAGACAGAATTAAAAACGAGGCCAATACAATTGCAGGACGCGTGAACCTACCCAGAAAACACCACCCGCCATTGTAGCTATATAATGAGTTAGTATGCGCTCCATTTCAACCGTCATCATATGATTAGATACTAACCTCCATCGCACGATCCCGCAAGAGTGAAGTTTTTATTTGGCTGTTTTCCAGCATTTGCGTCTGCAGCTGTAATCACACTGGTTGGGAAGTGTCAAAGGAATGAGCCGTAGTGAAAATTAACTTGTTAATGATACGCACTAGTTCGTTACATAGTTCCAGGTTGCAACTGCGTGAGACAGGAGATTGGAATCTCCGTACGTTTTGTACGCGTATATCGCCGCTTGAGCCCACCACCTAAAAAATATTGAATACCGAGTACTAATCCGACGGAAACCTACGCACAGGGCATCATCATTGTACTTGCGAACATAGGTAAGTGACATGAGAAATGGATTCAGTTGATGCTTGTGGAACTTACTCTGCATAAAACGTCACTATAACTGTGTATGAGGAAGTCGAACGATTACTCACCCATATTGATCATAATTGGCACGCAAGCTGAATACGTTGTTGAGGTTGTTGACTACTTGGGCCTGATTTGTAGTCGTTCGAGTGAACAAATCTTGCTTAGCCATAGCTGACCACACGTTGGCTGCTTGCCAATACCCGATGGCTGCATTGAATAATTAAACCAGAAGCATTCGAACCATTGCTGAAGAACGGATAACTTACCGTTGAATTCTCCAGTGGCAGAATTCAGTTGGAGCAAAATGGCGTTAATCGCATTCTGCGAAATGGAAATGCGCTCTGATAACGGCCGAGAGTTACTGTATTTCTAGTGGGCTGAAATTAGAATTCGGAAAAATACCGCGATGGAGTCTTTCACGTACTCTCCAGGTCGATGGCACGCTGAAATCTTGAGCAAATGTCACGGAGAACAGTGCAAACAATTGGAAGGAAGTTCTGAACAGCATCATTACCTACAGAACAGCGTAGGCTGGGGAAGAAGGGTAATATGTGATGTGGCTCCACAAATCAGTTGGAACTTATGTACGTGCTCTGCTTGGACTCAGGCTTGCTAGGTTCACGACGGTTTCGTGTTTCATCAAATTCAGTTATTATTATTAACTAGTGGTAACCGCGTGTTGTCGACGGGCAAGTGACCAAGAATCCATGCAGTCGCTCTCCGTCTGTATGCTGTGTCCAATGCAAAGAAGTCGATGGACTTCGATCTTTATGCGATGCTCTTGAGAGCATGACCTACATGCTACACTTGTGGGAGGTCCCAACTGGTCACACGCCCATCGTCTTCTGCGAGTTTCTGCAAACGAATCATCCTTTATTAGCATGATTTTTAACATGAAAGGGCAAAGATGTGACGAACTCGTGGGAATTAGATGCGGGTTTTATGGGCGAAGGAGGATTCCAAGTGTAGACAACATGGTTGAGATGACGCAAGGAAAATGGGTTGCAAGGCCGATTATCAACTGAGCAATGAGCATCAATGCATCAGTTGACTTGACTTTGACGGGATCCAACTCTTGTCTCTGACCAGATGTTATAACTGGACAGCCGCAAAACGAAGGTATCTTTCTATAGCAAGGATAACCACGCTCTGAGTTCAACACTGTGTTACAAAGTCTCCAGTAGTGTTCTGAGTACGATCTCTCCTCCGTGAGTGTGTTCAAATTGACTCCTGACTGTCGACTGCGATTAAGCACTCACTTTTTCTTATTGCCACCACAGTCTACAGAATACCCAAGGCATACCAATGGAGCGCGCGATATACTCCAGCTCCCTCAAAGCCCTTGACATGCCACAAGGCGTTCCCGGAATCCCACCCCCGCAGTCTCCAGGACGCACCCGGAGTCGCTGCAGCGTCGCAGATCACCTATAGGTACTGTAGATGGGATGGAGAGCCGGTCTTGCGCCACGCGTTTGTGGAAGAGACGAAGGTGGTGTACGGAAACGACGTGGACATTGAGGTGGACGATGTCGCGTTGACGGCAGGGTGCAACTTGGCTTTCGTGGCGGCTGTGATGAGTTTAGTGGATGCAGGAGACGAGGTAATTTACCGGTTCCTTTGTGAATATCAATGGTTCAATCACGATAAGTGGTGGCCTGAACTGTTCTGCAGGTATTTCAATCATCAGTAAGAGAATGCTCGCAAGGCCTATGGCATCTCTAATCTGGTAGCGTTCAGGATGAGCCTGAACCTCCTGGGAATCAAGACGGTTCCATTGCCGACGCTGGCCAAGGAGGGGTTTGCCCCTTTTACATATTGAAAGATGCAAAACTCTGATCGCAACGAAGACGAAGGCTATCGTCCTCGTTACGCCGGACAATCCTGTATGCAGCCCATACCCTCTATCGGGTTGGTCAAGACTAACCCCCATCCCATCGACGCACAGGCAGGAGCCGCATATCCGCCATCACTCATCGCTTCCTTCGCCATCCTCACGTGCGAGAATAACATCGCGCTCATCGACGAAACCTACCGCCACTTTGTTACACCCCCATCCCACCACACGGCCTCTCCTCCTCTTCCCCCACCGTCCCTTCCTGGGACAGCACCTTCATCCACCTCTCCAAATCATACTGCCTCCCGGGCCACCGCCTCGGCACTATTGTAGCCTCGCCCGTCCTCCTCAACTCCGTCAAGACCGTGCTTGACTGCCTGCAGATCTGCCTCCCGCGCCCCGTGCAGCTCGCGCTCGGCTCCGTGCAGCCCTCTCTCCGCCCCTTTATGCAGGACACCCCCAAGGCGGTCGAGGCGTGGCACGCACTATTTAAAGACCTCCTGCCGAAGAGTTGGCACGTTGGCTCATAGGCCGGGTACTAAGCGTTCGTGCGGCATGCATTCCCGCGTGTGACGGCGGAGGATGTGAGTCGGCGGCTGGCGGTGGAGATGGGCGTAGTGACACTGCCGTCGTCATTCTTCCGGGAGGAGGTGGAAGGGTACCAGGTCTAAAGGAAGATCGGAGCGAGTGCTATGTGCTAGTGGAGGATGATGATAAGCGGATACGGTTTTCGGTGGTTAATATGGATTATGAGAAAATAAGGAAGGTATGTGAACGTCTGGGAGAGTGCGAGCACATATTTGGGTGGGGCTTGACGATCATGAGTGGTAGCGGTAGGAACTTTGTTGTGGATTAATCTCAATTGGAAGTATACGAATCAGAAGTCTGGGCTGAATTGAGTCCCAAGCAATGCCCAATGCCCAACGCCTCAAGCTTTCCTGTTTATTTGCTTTAGTATTAGCTCAATTAACCTACACACATCCCATTCGTAGATTTTAAGAAGTGATTTTAGTACAAACTGAGACCATGTGGTCGATATATTTATCCACTTCAGGTTCTTCGGCATGTTCGCTGAGAACAAATCGCAATTCGTCGACACTTAAATCAGCGGGATTGACCACTGAAGTGCAAAGGATGTCTGTCAAGGAAGACAACAACCCACAGTGTGAGCACCCAAAGACGAAGCGGGGGAGTTACAGATATTTTGACTTACAGCATAGGATGCTCTCTGATTGCGCCATGATATTCTTTGTGCTGAAGTTATATCTCCAGATCTATCATGAAAGGTCAGTGCACTGCAATCATAATCATGAACACCGAAATTACTGTGCACACCTTTACATCAGTCCGAGTAATCGTGTTATTGCGTACAAATATGAAAAATTTGTGATCCTCTTGCTCTCCTGCATAGGTATTGCTCAGGATGGCGTCCAATGTGCCCATAACATGCCTCTATTCCTGCCATTAGCGTGGAGAGCAAGAGAATACAATAAACTGGCTTAGTGCCTTAAATCCAGAAAGAACCGGATCCTTGTTATCCTTATTGACATCGCCGCTACCGAACTGGTGGTTGATAATTTCTCCTAACGGTCCACTCGATGTCTAGTTCAGCTGTGAGTCTAGTATTACTCTTAGAAGAAAAAAGAAGACAACACCAATTTTTCGACACCAACGCGGAATTCACGGTCCCATCTCAATGCACGCTGTCCAGGCATGATTCTTTTCCGGGCGCTCTTTATATCCGTGAATGTTCTGCCAAAGATCGATACTATGTAAGACGACACTGCTTCTAAGACAATAGAGAGACTTTGCGCATACTCGTGTAGCTCGGCTTGATACTTGTCAAGTTTCGAGTTTCCAGCATTCAGAATAAAGTTAAGCTGCTCTTCTAGATTCGCTTTCGTGCGCTCATCGCCAGTGGAACGAACGTCTCCAATCAGAGAAGTGAAAGATTGACCCATTCTTGAGGCGTCAAGGTTGGGATGTGATGGCAAGACAGCTAATGAGAGATGCAGATGGAGCACGTACGACTCGCCGCAGATGACTTCTTTGTTTAAGTAGGACTGGAAATAGGAGTCAATCGAACACAGGCACCAGGACCAGGAAGAGGTTCCTGTTGATGGCATCGCTGAACTTCTGGCACTCAACGAGGTCGAGCACCGTTCCCTGCTGATTAGCATTAGGACTCGGTCTTATATAGGCATACTGCCAAGACAAAAAAAGACAGAGGAACGTAGAGAAAAGCTAGAATTTCCGAAACCATACGCTATTACATTATGAAGACAAGATATCTTATTTAGAAGGAGACTCGGCGTTCGGCAGTGCTGGATGGTCACGCAACTGCCCGATACATTTCACACACCGAAGTGAATCGGCATCTCGGTGAAATAGTTTGTTTCTCACTAGTGTACTTGGTATTGATCCGAACGTTCCCTCACACGTCTCTCACCATTGCCCTTTTCAATGCTGGCTGCTCAGGGGACACTCCATCGTTCACCCTAGATTCTACGCTCCAACGTGGCAACAGGTCCCAGAGTACTTTTATTTATCTGCGCCCAAGGCATTCTGCAAAACAAGCCTCGTCCAACAACCGTTCCAGACAGAATATGGTTCGGACACGACGGGACGCCCAGGTCTAAGCTAATGGGTTTATTCTATCTATTATTGGGTGTGTACCTATCCATTTTATGGATCCATCTGATGTTATTCAGGATTTGCAACTAGGTTTTTACGATGTCGCAAACTCAACATACACTGCGCATCATGGCAAAAATGGCTGAGAAGTACAACACGACCATTGACATAGTAGCCGGTATATTGTATGTCCAGCGTCGTGACATGGATTTTGCCTCTGCACAACGAAAATCTGTCAGCGAAATTTGATCCTTTTTCTTAATGATGTGGTAGAAATGCTTCTTCTGATAAAACAAGTTGATCCTCCAAAGGAATACGGTCAAACTTCTCATAACCCATACCTCTTGGTGGATAGCTCAGGGTATGGGTTGTGAGGGGTTATGGGTTTGGAGAGGTATGTTAAAAATAGACTTGTAAAATTACAGAAAAATCATAGAAAAAAATGAGGACTACAGACTCATGCTAAATTATGTTACTGACATAGGTGTAGATTAATTTGAATGATGCTATCTATAATCTCTGAAAGTCAGTTAAAACAATTTCTTTCATACTTCTAGTTTCTTTGAAGTGGAGCTGCCTATTGAATGAGCCCAAAAGTGATTTAAATTCATGTGCAATGTGGTTGTTTTAAGTCATCAATGTATCTGCCAATGGTTGATACTGCCTTGAGAACATCATGCTGAGTTGGACAAGGCATGATGGAAATATCCTCATCAACATCATCTCCACAGTTTCTCAATATTCTTATATGCCATGATACCAGTGCTTGTCTGATGATGAAATGGTTTCTGCCCTAGCTAACTTTGCATTAAGCTCCTTCCAGGTCTTGATTGTTTCTGTAAATTTAGAAAGCACTTTCTTAAGGGTTTAGGGGCCATAGAAGCAATGTTTTTGAGGTAAAAAAGTTCTAAAAATTCATTTTCAAGCTATTCAGTAGGTGCAGTGGCACATCACACCTTCTAGAGGGTCATTTTTGGGCTATTCATCCACTACAGGGCTGTATCACCACACTGAGAAACTGGTGAACTAATTATTTGACCATATAACTAAGGGACTATATCTAATATGGTAGGTGAACCTATCTGTTTTGCCTGCAGAGGGGTATGGGGTATGGGTTATTGCAGACCTATGGGTTATGGTATGGAATTCCCCACCCACCAAGTTGGTAGATAGCTTGAGCTATGGAATATAAGGGGTTATGGGTTATTAGAGGTATGGGTTATGAGAATTTCAACTGTAGTCAAAATATTGTATGTGACCCTGAATCTGACCATTTTGGAATACAATGTAAATTTCTCTGAGCACACTTGCCCTATGACCAAAAAATAATACTATCATGTAGAAGTAAGTCTCATATATTAGTCTTTGCAATTTTACATTTTTAAAGGCCCTCAAATGCTCACAATGATTTTTTCTTGAACAGGGTGTCCAGACTTGGCAATTACATGGAAGCTGGCCAGCCCTAAAATGGCCAGTGACAGGGTTCTCTGAGCTATCCAATAACTAAGTAAATCTCATTGCACCTACTTTCTTTGACTGTATTTATTGTATATTAGTATTCTACCCTAAAAAAAATTATGCTACTGATAAACATTCTTTTGTGCATGATTTTATATGGCTTTTAAGAGATTATTTTATTTCCTTTTTAAGATATTCTTTCAGCCTTTTGAGCAGCTTGAAATACCAAGATTTAGGGGAAAGACTGGTTGATCCACTCAGAAAATATGATAAAAAATTTCCAAATGTACCAATTTGAAGCTGTATGTACAAAAAATATTTTGCACTTCACATCTGTGAAAGAGACAAAGCTGTTCTGTCAAAACATGGGCAGACTTCTGGTGGTTCCATGTGATGACAGAAGTTATCCTGCATTTTCAATTTAAATTTGAAGACAACATGTACAGACCAGGCCTTCAAAATTTTCATAAAAGTAAGGAGAGACAATGAAAATACATGTCTGTCATAAGCAAGGTAGGGAAAGGCATTCAGTATTGAGAACAGAGGCTGCAGGAATAGGGGCAACTGTATTTGGCTTAACAAATTGGTGATGTCATCAATTTTCACAGTTTTTTTCACTGCTCCCCAACATTGACAGACATTTATGCATTATAAATTGGTGTATTGATTTATCTAGAGGATTTAATGCTTACTGTGCGAAAATATTTAAAGAAATAGGCTAAGTACTTGTGCTACAATCGAAGAAGCCGGTTTCCTGGGTTGGCTGGCTTCAGGGTCATCAACAGTACCCAAAACTGAGTGAGTTATTTTCCTAGACCCGTTGTGGATTTACCACTAGTAATATATTAGGAAGTTCTTACTATATTTGGATGAGACCCTGACAGGACATTTTACAGCCTCTACCCTTAGATTTTGCCCGAAATTTGTGCAAACGGTGTTCTAATGCCCTACAGGCAATCTGTCCATCCGTCAGTCAGTCTTACGGTAGCTTTTGAAGACATTATAAAAAAATTCTGTCCGCTATGGATTTGGCCGCTGTACAAAAATAGCGATGACTAAGCTTGGCACACCATAGATAGATGTAAAAATTGGTTATCAGCGACTTCGTTATAGCTTAGGAAGGAATTTCATTTCACGTCATGCCAGAGTTCTATGTTCTGTTATCATCCCGATTGTGCTCCGCGTATTATATCGACTTACGATGAAGTCCACTGTTCGCTGCAGGAACGAGTCGCACCCACGACTCTCCACTTCAAAATTTACGCTGGATGAAACATCCCGGATCTAGCGCCACCTTTGCGGACTACTTCGAAGTATTTAGTGCATAATATCAAGTCACGAAAATAATTATCTTTTACTATACATCAGCATGACTACAATTAACGACGGGACGTATATGGAGAAGGGCCCTCTTCATCTATTGAATGAATAGTAGTCTTCTCCACATTAATCTGGAGCTGTGTTTTCGCTTCCGACGGTTGTTGATTTTCACTCGGAAAATTTACATTCGCCGGCCGCTGCTCAGTAGTCATCCAGTCAGCACATATCATGTCTAAACATAAAGGGAGGTCCTCACAGAGAAGCGCCAACGCGTCAAATTGACATCATCACGAAACGCAAATGGGATTGCGCGGTCGCTAGAAAAGGAAGGATGCGAGTTTCCACTCTTTTCGCGAATTGATTTTCTGGCATTGAGCCTATGACAAAACGATTATAGTTGGCTCTGTAAGAGAGCTGGAAGTGTTCGCCAAAACTCACGTTGCAAGCAAAGAGTTGGCGTAGACTAGTTATTCGTGTGAGCAATTAAGAAAAGACTACAGTACAAGACTGCACGTACACTTGCTAATGACGAAGTGTAAGCCCATGAAAACAAGATTTCCGGGCATTGTGAGCCACTTCATGACAATGAGTATGGTGGTTTCTGTCGGGAAAACATGACATACACAGATTAACGACACGACAGTAGCCAGACTAGAATATTTGCGTTGAGTAAGGAAAGATCTTCGTAGCATGAAGAGAACTACATACCAAGTAAGCGCCCCATTCTCAAACGTGTACAGCATCAGAGCGTCCAGTATTAGGTTTAAACTGATAGGGCAAATACTAAGCAGGTGACTAGGTCGTTGCTTTAAATAAAATGCTACCTGGAGTCCTTTTTCTGTTTTGATTTCAGGAGGAAGAACATACTGCCGGTGATGAGAACATCTAGAACCGCAGATAGTGAAAGTCCGGTAGTAAATGACCACTATTAATTGTCAATCAGCAACCAAATTTCATGGAGTCCGCAAACAATTACCGTGAAATCATTCTTGAATTTTGCGAAGCTTTTCAACGAAATCCTAAAATGATATAATTATCAGTACGTTCCTGAACGTTGTTTATTTAAAAGAAATCCTACTGACATTTTGGCAGTTGTCACTACAGATTTTAAAGTGAGTAGTTGAGCATCTACGTGCGCTCAATATCGAAGTGAATACGCACAGCAAGCAAAAACTAGAGGAAAGAATGAGACTACTGAAAATAAGAGGAGTATCGCCACTCACCGAGACGTGCACAACTAAGTAGCGCCTGTAAGAACCGTCCCTTTCAGAATTTACCTGCAGTTGAATGGAGGAGTGCTGCAAATACCAGAGGACTTGCCAGATATCGACTATTGCTGCTAACTGAAAGGAGATAAGGACCTAATGATAAAACACCACGGGAAGTCCACCCACGTTTATATATCCGCATCACAAAAAATCTGAAGGAACGTAAGATGAAACGAAGCATTATCGAAGTATGCGAAGCGTACATATGAACAAGGAATGTTAGGATAGCCTAGTGTTATGCAGTTTAAGCGCCATTTGGGACGAACGAAAGGTGGAGACATACGGTGAATGCTATTGTTATCTGGGATAACTTGTTAGACTTCGCAATGTAACGAAAATAAGCGATCTTCGTACCGCCAAGCTCCTAAAGGAAGTAGAAGGTTTAGTACGCGGAGAAGTGCATAATACGACGCATACCATGGAATATCGTCGATATTCGTCGCATCTCCGAAGTGATGAATGAGATAAATCCAAATCGACACAGAAACGAATATTGTGTGCAAGAAATCGAGAAACCTGGACGCGTAGAATAGATCAGCAAGCACAGCGACTTGCATGAAGAATTGACTCACCAGACTGTTAAAACCTGTTCCACTTAGACTTTAAAAACTACGATTACCACCTCCACGGTAGCTGACAACTCACAAGAAACTTGACCGAAAGAATGTCCTTCGGGTAAATTTTGAAGTAGATAAAAGTCTGTACAGTGACGAGTCCCGAGAAACTAATCCATATTCTACAGGTCAGCCAGTGTTCTATTCGGACAATTTGGAAAAGAATACGCACAAAGATGCCACAATCCCACCCGTCAGTAACGCTCCAAAGGTCTGGGGGATGTTGACAGACATGGTCCAACAGCGACAGGCGAAAACCCCGGGGAAAAGAATGAGGGTGGCTGCCGGCTGGTGATATTTCGATTGTTTATGAGAAATAGAGCGCACTTGAGGCACTTTCCAAGACAAAGCCTAAGTGCCCACATAGGAGCGGGGAAATATACCGTGATCGGTGATCCAAGGTCTCCTTGACCACTTCATCCCTGAGCGCGATCGGATCTTATATGTGCGAAGGTTTAAAGATTATCCCCCTCGTATCCGGAGAAGCTAAGTACATATTTGAAGCACAGCTTCTATGCTAATTTTGCTGCAAAATGAATACGCGGTCAATCTCTTGTCGTGGTGAAAATAAAGGAAGATTCGAAGTACATTAGAAGACAGAGAGTCTCCAATTTTTCCATCAATATTGGCCCCCATCAAAATTGACTCTGGATTCCAAGTGGGGATTCAGGAAGATTTGGAGCCAGCCGGCAATAATATCCTACGTAGTCGGCACTGAGTCGCTGACAGCCAGCGGGTAGGGTGGGGGATGTGTGACTGTAGTTACCATAGGTCTCGTGTTTGCTAGTCCATGTGAAGAGGCGTTGGTGGCCCATCAGAAACTTCGATAAAATTTCCAGCGGTCGAAAACGGCGATGAGATCGTGCGAGGGAAAGTTAGCCGAGACTGCAGGCTAGTGCTGGAGTCCGGAAAAAAAATCCTGGAAGAGCGACGTAAAAGGAAGAAGAGAAGCTTTTTTAGAGTTGTCAACATCGTTTCCAGAGTTCTGATGTATAGTAAGTGCTTACGTGACAATCAGGACCTACCATTTCGTTATGCATTATTTCGGTACCGCCTCCTCAATTTCGGGCCTTACACAAGTTACAGGTAAATCATACATACACATGACTGGAAGAACAAAGATGCATTGTTGCTATGAGTACACTTATCTCAATTGCGAGCCTCGACGACGTACCTGATAGATGATTTGAAGTTGGGGGCTGCTGCAGATTGTGTACTTGATCTGGAATCACCGGATGCAAATGTTCTCAGACGTCATTGGACGCTCCTGTTTGTAGGGACCTCAAAAACGAAATTCCTAGTTTCAAAAATTTATCGTTCAATTCCTGAAAGAAAAGGTGAACAGCGGCCTATACGGAGCTCTGCGGTCGCGGAAGTTGGGCTCGAGGTTTCGGTTCTTTTTTTAACGTGGTGCATCGATCTATTTTTAGATTCCACAACGCACGCGTTATCACCGTTGCGAACCAAGACGACTTCTTCATCCTCCGTCCATCCACGATGGCGCTCCACCCGCACAAGGCATTCGCCATACCCGCTCTCCGCTTAGCTCTGCGTGGCGAAGCCATCCTCACTCGCCCCAGGTTCAACAAAGGCACCGCCTTCCCTATCAGCGAGCGGAAGGCCTTCGGTCTTACAGGGCGACTCCCTTATCTTGTCAATACACTGGACGAGCAATGCGAACGTGCCTATGGACAGTTGCAGATGCGAGACTCACCGATAAGAAAGAACTCGTTCTTGCAGAGCTTGAAAGATCAAAACTGGACTCTGTATTATGCATTGTTGTCGAGGCATTTGAAGGAGCTCGTACCTGTTATCTATACGCCTACGCAAGTGAGTTATCGATCCGTTGTTCTATGTGTGAAAAGACTCAGAGGAGATATCATAGGCTGAAGCTATCATGGACTATTCCCACCTCTTTCGAAGGAGCGAAGGACTATATCTGACGTTTTCCGACCAAGATACGATGGAGGACGACTTTTTGGAACAGACACGAGGTCGCGAGATTGATTTATTCGTTTGTACCGATTCCGAAGCGATTTTAGGCATAGGTGATCAAGGTGTCGGGGTGCGTCTCATTGAGTGTTCTTTCATACTAAATCTCGACGAACTGATGTTGTTTTCGTGCAGGGAATCGGAGTACGTGTCTGGACATATACTCAAGGCTGTTATTGATGCCAAAATAGATATCGACAGCAAAATCTGTCATGTATACGTACGTCAATACTCTTCCATTCTTTTTTATGTTGTTTAACATATAGTTAGGTTGATCGGAGGATTGGACCCATCCAAATCTGTCAGTGTTGTACTAGACGTCGGAACGAACAACGAAACCCTGCTGAATGACCCATTATATGTGGTGAGCTACATTATCCTTGAGTAAAACTTAGACTACTGCAGGGTAAAACGACATACCTTTAGGGCTGGAAAGAGAAACGCGTCCGTGGAGAAGCATACGATAAATTCGTGGATAAGTGAGTCGTTCAATCTACTTGAAAAATGAATATTCACCTTAATGATATTCTCCAGATTCGTCCAGCTCGTCCGCAAATACCACCCACATAGTATCCTCCACTTCGAAGACTTCGGAGTGACCAACGCGCACAGACTTCTGCAGAGGTACAGAGGCACGCATGCTGTATTCAACGACGATATGTATGCCGTCTTCGCCCTTCATCACGGCCTTTTGATATAACTCTCCCCATTGTCAGCCAAGGTACAGGCGCCGTCACTCTCGCTTGCATCATGGCCGCCATTGGCGTCGCTTCCCGCATGCGTCCCAGCACACCCGGCTCCTCTAACCCCTCCCGTGCTGCAACTCTTGCCGACCAACGCTACGTCATCCTCGGGGCTGGCTCCGCCGGGCTAGGCATCGCGACGCAGCTGCGCGATGCGATGGTCACAGCGGACCGGATCTCTCCCGCCGAGGCGAGTAAGAAGTTCTGGATGGTAGACCGGGAGGGCCTGGTGTACCGCCGTGAGGAGGAAGAGAAGGCAATGGGGGGCAGAGAGGAGTTCATGCGCACGGAGGCGGAATGGGCGGAGAACAGCAAGGGTGGGGAGAAGCCGCATGTGTCGCTTCTGGAGGTGGTGAAGCGCGTTAAGCCAACGGTGCTGATCGGGTGCTCGACAGCGGCAGGGGCGTTCACGGAGGAGGTGGTGAAGGCGATGACGGACGGGCTCGCGGAGGGGGGGAGGCCGATTATCATGCCGCTTTCGAATCCCAGCAAGCTGGTGGAGGCAAAGCCGGTGGATATTCTGAAGTGGACAGAGGGGCGCGCGCTGGTGGCGACAGGGAGTCCGTTTGAGAACGTGAAAATGACGGTGGATGGGACAGAGAAGGAGTTCATGTAAGCGTTGTTCTTACTATTCTGTATGACAAGGACCGCATTGACGTCGTCGCTTCAGCATTGCAGAGTGTAACAACGCGCTAATCTACCCCGGCCTCGGATTCGGCGCCGTCTTGTCCCAAGCACGGAGCATGTCCGACACCATGCTCCTCGCCGGCGCTCAGCGCCTTGCAGCCCTCTCCCCCGCCATCAAGGTGTCCAAGAGAGGGGACGACAACGACTATGACGGAGCCGCGCTCCTGCCTGACTTCGCGGACGCCCCCAAGGTGAACTTCGAGATAGGGGTTGCGGTAGCGGAGCAGGCGGTCGTTGAGGGGTCTGCGCAGGCGCCCTGGGCTGTTAGGAAGGGGAAGTGGTCTTCGAAGGGGGAGCGGGGTGCGACAGGGGAGGTGAGGGAGTGGGCAGTGCGAGAGGTAAAGGATAGGGCAGGGGAGAAGGTATGGGTGCCTGTTTACGGTGAGTATATTTTTGATGAGGAAGGCTTGCGATGAGGGTATGGCATCTTAACCGCGTTCTGCTTCGGGACTTCGTGATCCTGGGGCCTCCTATAAGCAGCATATATGGACTGATGCCAGCTTTGTTGAGCATTTCATTTCTGAGACCTATGTCAAGTCTTTTCTGGTACAACTATCGTCGTTGTGGGGATTCTCCTGTGCAGTTAGAAATTTTATATACGTGGAAGTCCGATGTTCACACCGTACCGAACTTTGTACCTCCTACAACATGTTGTGACGCTTACTAAATATTTTCAAGCCATCATCACGCAAAACTTTCCAGGTATAAATCGATTTATAGGTGCATTAGAGGTCAAATCAGTTTGATATAGGATGTATGCTGGTTCTTCAATGCCGCTGAAAGCTGTCCTATCTCCGAGATTTCCAAAAGCCTTCACTGAATAGAAAAACTTACCGAATATAACTCCTGGCACGGATTTTGTCATGACTCAAATCCTTGAATATGCGAGAAATCACTACAAAATATGTCAGAGCGGTTTCCTTATGATATAAAGAGACTTTCCTGCAGCCGGTTGGATTTGACCTGTGAGTCCAATGACAAGAAGGATGAAGATTGACCATAGAAGAAGAAAACCGAAAGAAAACAGGTCACGACTTGTCTGTTTGTTATCAGCCTTGAAGCCAAATATAAGTTAAAATATTCCGTGACATTCTGTGACGAGTCGCGTCGCGACGTTGACGTCGTGTCATCTGCACATTTCATAGATCTTTTCTCCATACGCCTATTCGCCGAATTTCACTTTGCTTATATCTCTTGCCAACTTCCTCATAACGCTCATCCCATTCCTACTGGAGTTTTAAGAATGTCCGAGCTTGCAGTGGAGGACGCGTCGAGTTCTGAGCCTACTACAACGCGGCCGTGTAGCAGTACCCCTAACTCTAAAGGTCAACGCCCGAGCCCTCCTGTTACCAGAGTACACAGCTTACGTAGTACATTCTCATCAGGTGCATTGACCCCTTGCAGCTCACAGACGGAAGAGCCGAAACCCCAAAAAATTACCGCGAGCAACGGGTGGGAAGTGCTACGAGCTTTCAACATACCTCCGAAGAAGAAAGTCAAGAAAAACGCGAGCTGGAGCGATGGTATAGATTCAGGAGTAGTGAAACGTGGTTCACGCGCAAAACTCGCCAAGCTGCCTTCCATGCCCCTAGATGTCCTTTACGAGGTTAGTGACAACTCTTTTTGCATCACTTTTACACTAAATGGCTGAAACACGCGTCGATTGCCCTTCATAGACGTTCAGCCATCTCGAGCCACTAGATTTACTTCATCTTTCACGTACCACGAAGCCGTTACGAAGTCTTCTGCTTCATAAGTCTGTCATAGGCATCTGGAGATCAGCCCTAGCAAATACGGTACTCGGTCTTCCGGAATGCCCAGTAGACATGTCGCTTCCTGCATGGATGAGCTTGGCCTTTGAACCCCGGTGCTCTGTATGTATCACCCTTCCCTCTAAGAATTCACATCGGTTGACTAGTGGCTGTAGAACTTGGAATGCACGGCGGGGGTTAAGCACGTAGATTGGATGATGCGCCTAAGGATTTGTGCGAAGTGCAAGAAAACTTGGCACGTTACATTTGTGGAACGCGTATTCACCCTTCATTTTAACTTTTTCCCGTTCATTAGCCTCATCTCTGAAAGATCGTTGGACGAGAATATGAAGAGAGATAAGGTTCTTCTGCGCTGTGTTCCATTCGGCCGCTGGAATAACGGTATGTTGCCCAATATATTTGAAGTGGCTTCCCTAGACGTTGACTGTGAGTTAGGCACCAACAAATACTGTACGGTGGCAGCAAGGAATGTGTTCCTGAAGGAGCTCCAGCAGCACGAAGGTGATCGAAATGCTTTTGTGAAGGAGAAGAAAGAGGAAATGAAGGCTCGCACCGAGGTAGGCATCAGGCTTTCTGACTCAAAGGGGCATTCCATTGACTTGTATCTCTATAGCACGCAAAACGCTGCAAGGCATGGTATGAGGAGCTCCAGAAGACTAAGTCGAATGAAATACACGACATCAAACTGACGCGTAGAAAAGCGTGCGTTTCATTATTTCTTGTAGTCCTTGCAAACTCCGAGTGAGTTATGTACAGCATCGAACAGAATCTCCGAGATATGGGTTACTCCAAAGAACTCGATTACATCCAGAATTTATGCCAGACATGGCCTTCCCCTTATTCTCCTAGCATTAGGTGGTTCCACGACCATCCAGATGTGAAGAAGCCAAAGGCGCTCACTGATAGAAGTAGGTTGCCTGCATTCGATATTCTTAGAGGGTCTATGAGTCTGAACATAGTTGGTATTTCTTCTCCTAGTGTGGAACTGCATGAAGGACGAAATGATCAGCTATATGGGGAGGATCAACGAATTTAGGATGCAGGAAGAGAGACAACTAGTACTCGACGAACGCAGCTATACAGCCAACCATGCGTGGACAAATTGGCTCAGGAAGAACCCGCCGAACGGAATCATGCCGACGCCTGTGGATGTACTGGATTCGGCCCCCTTCAAGGCCGTCATAGAGCAACAAAGGGAACACAACAGTCTCGAGTTACACGACTTTACAAATGCGCTTTCTGCGATGCCAGAGTGGATAGAAGAATGGCGGGATGCTCGGTACATTGAAGTTCTGAGTGGGTCAGGGACCTCCATCGGACTTCCAATGGGTCGCACGGCAGCGATACGCGCCAACCAAATCCAGCTAGCTACCGTCGTCTTCACTTGCAAGAAGCCTCCCGTTCATTGGTTACGCATTAGTCACACTCTGCAGCACGGCCCTCCAACCAAAGAGGAAGAAAAAGAAAACGTGAGCATGTGGTATCCCGAGTATCTGCATCATGACTGCAACAAAGCTATTGCTTTCCGCTCCATTGCGTCGAGCGAAGCGCACGACTGGATAATACGCCAGACCTACAAAGATTTGCATTATTTCAAGGAATGCCGGAGGAAGAAGTTTGACACGACATCTTTGGAATTTGACGAGAAGGCATCGAGGACGGTAAAGGCCATTTTGGAAGGATGTAAACTGGACTGGTGCACGACGACAGTGGCGAAGCTGGATGGGATTGATCCGCGAGTGGTATGTCTGAAATGTAGCTTCGGGTCGAAGTGTGATGGGCAGCGGAGGTTCACTCTGTTTTCATGGAGAGCAGCTGTAAGCACCACACCCGATTATCTCCGAGGCTGTCGGTCTGAAAACTCTCCAGGTGCAGCACTGCATGAAAGTGCACTGGGGCGACTCACGGGTCACCTGGCAAAGAGTGAGCTATGAAGACGCCGCCGAGGCACGTGTGCAGGAGGCCACCGAGCATACTAGACGAGGACTGCCCACTCCGAAGCCAGAGAAGAAATGGGGCTGCTGCTACTGCCGGGATGACGGTCGCGAGCCTGATCCTATGGCCGCTAACCAACTGATGGCCCATATGAATAAACTGTGCGTGCGATCATAGGTTATAGCATGCTGATTACTCACTGCTCTATAGGGACCACTTCACTGAACCGTCAGAGTTGGAGATGAATGTGGACTACTATCGAGCCCTTGACGTTCCGCCCAGAGTGCCGTTGCCTGTGAAGCTGGTACCCAAGAAAGTGGATTAGTGCTAACGAAAAACGTGTCAATGAGACTACCTAATCGTGCTTAGTACTGGTACGCACTAATCATATAATACCCATCCTGTATATAGTAGTCGTCATATAATACCCGTCAGCTGGATTGTAGCTGAACGTCGAGACTCGATAGCATGAAGGAGGAGCACGACAAGTACTATTATTGTAACAGAACCTCCGAGGTTTAGTCGCTGAGTCATGCGATGATGTCAGTCATGGAGGCTGGTCACTGTCACTAGGTCCCCTTGGCCAAACAAGCTCGGCCTCTTCCTAATTTTCCTTGATGCTCTATCTTTAATCGATATATGGCCCCAATCGTAGTCGCAGCGCTGTTCAAACTACAAGGTACCACCGAACGTATACTTTGAAAGACTGTTTCCGGCTCTTCGAAGATGCCGATTCTTCATCTCTCATGCCGAAACTTGACCGTTCTGAGGTTAATTCTGTTATCAGATCCTACCACAGCACGGAAGTCCATTAAAGAGACGCCCTTGCATTCTAAATATAGTCCGTACAGGGACTTCGTTTATAGATCGCAGCTAACTATAACCTACACACATAGGGTCAATTTTGGGTCAATCATCGAGGGTTAATAATACCCCTAGCTACGAACCAGCTCTTCTGAGGAAATATATCCCAAAACCAGCTCAGATTCCCAAGATCGCAACAGCAGCTGATCATGAAAGCACGCAGCGTGTCGGCCAGGTGCGTCGTAATTGGCCACACTTATATTTAGTCGCATCTCTAAACTTAGTAAAGAGCCAATTTACATCGCAGCTAAGTATATGAGGCGATCCATTGGCGGGAGAGCCGTTCAAAATTATCCTTTCGCCTCCTTATTTAAAGCTACAACGCCAATCTGCGGAAGGCCTGAGAAGATACATGGTGTGTCAGTACAAATGATTCATTGGTGAGTCGTTCAGCCTATTGATAGCCCTGCGGCCCTAAGTGTGCTGAACTATAAATACTTTGTATGATGGCGACATCACCAGCCGATGTCGTTATTTGACCAGGCAATATACAAAAGCAGCTCCATCGGTGCCTGGCAGCCGTCGAGGAGGCAAAAAAAAAGAACATGATGCTGATTCCTGATCGTTTTTTAGACAGTCTAATACCTGCGCCTCACTTCGTCCGACCGACCATCATGCGTGCATGCATAATGATATTAATACCCCACTTACGCAGCGGCCCGCAGTACTGCTGAGTGAACCCTGCGAGCGAGCTCTAAACCGGTTTATACAATATGTAGCTGCGGTACAATAATACATATCGATGATCCATCGAATTAATGATAATTATAGTACTGGGGGGCATGTCTTCCTCGGCCTCCCCGACATACGGCCCCTGTCCGACGCGTAAGTCCTATCTACCTACACTCCGCTGTATACATGTACTGCCGCGAAACCAATAATACACACAATGACATAAAGCTACAACAAGCGAAATCCAAGGGTGGTAACTCGAAGCAAAATAGTACGGATAAATTTGCAAGTGGAATGGAAGAGGGAACGAAGGGACGAAAAAGGAAAGAGAAAGGCAAAAGCAAAAGCAGAAGGAGAAAACAGCCGTTCAAACCATATGCAACCCGAAATCCACGAACTTCCAGTAAGTCGAACAAAGGCAAGAAACCTGCAGGCACGAAAATAGAATCCCGATAAACTGACCCCTGTATATGTGGTAGTAAGAATAGAACAGAAGCACGAAAAAAAATAGACGGGGAGCATGGGAACGGAAGGCGAGATCACGGTGCCGTCGAGTGCTCTAGGCGTCGTACGCGGGAGGCAGCTCCCCTGCCGTGATCCCTGGTGCGCTGCCGGGCCTGGCCCCAGCTCCAGTGAGGCGGAGCACCTCGTTCTCCCGCCGCAGAGCCTCAATCTGCGCCTGTAGCTGCGCGAGGGCCTGTTCATCCACTGCTCCTCCGGTAGGTGGAGGCGGGAAGGAAGGGGAGGCACGTGGGGACGACGGGGAAGGGGTATGTAATGTGGGAGAGGTGGGAGCGTGTAATATGGGAGATGAAGGACCGGTGTGTGTGTGTGATTGTGGTGTGGGGTATGTGTGTGCTGGGGTTGTGGGGTACGCGCTGGGTGGTATCGATGATGAATATGGGTGGGAATAAGCGGGTGACAGGGAAGAAGAGGACGGGGACGAGCGCGGCGAGGGCGGGTAGTAGTGCTCCTGCTGCTGCGGGGGGTGGTACACTGGGTGTTTACCGTTCGGCGTTTGTGGATGCGTGTATGCGTGCGACGACGGGGATACGAGGGAAGAGGCCGCGGGGGATGGGAGACCATGCACCTGAGGGGGTGGCTGGGGAGGCGGGTATGATTCATGGGCGTGTGCGCTGGTGAGGGGTATGGCGATGGGCGAGGGTATACGTTTTGTCGAGGACGAGGAGGAGGTCGTTGGGGGAGAGTAGGTGGATGTGGAGGGGCGGGAAGACGAAGACGAAGACGGGCGGTGCGTGGGGTGGGTTGGGTGTTTCGTGGCAGAGTGCCGCACGGAGGTGGATGGTCTAGGAGAAGGCGTCCCCGTGCTCGCCGTCATCCCGCTGCTGCTTACCACACTGTGGCTGTCCTGGCTCCTCCTTTGCGCGTTGCGTTGTGTATTCACGGACGTGTTTCCGTCCTCGGTGACCACGATGGTGGGGAGGGGTATCGGGGGTGAGTGGGTGTTTGCGCGGTCTAATAGAGCGCGCCGGGCGGTGCTGCGGCTACTGGCGTTTTTACGGGAGGAGGGGCGCGTGTGGGTGGGCAGGACGGAGACGGGGGGTAGGGGTTTGTCGGTGTGGAAGGATTTATTGCCTGATAGAGGGTTTGTAAGATGTTTTGCGAGAAGGAGAAGTAAGGTGGTAGAAGGTGTCAATGAGACGAGGCGGGTTCTGTCCGAGAGTATAGTACCAGATGACACGCTCGACAACGAAGCGGCATGTCCCACACGAACAAACGAAAAATAAGACTAAGAAAAACTTACCATCGTCGCGACCCTCCACTTCCTCTCCCTCATCCTCATCCACCTCCTCTACATCTCCCTCTCCCTCATCACCCTCTTCTTCTGGCCCCACCACGGCCCCGCGCTCACGGAGCATCCGGATCATTCTTCTGCTCTTCTTCTGCTTGTTCTTCAGGATCGCGATGGTGAGCGCGAGGGCGACGAGCACGATGAGCCCGGCGAGCGCGCCCGCGATGACGGCGACGGGCGTTTTGGTGGGGACCGGGGTGGTAGGGTCGGAGGTGGTGGATACGCCGGAGGAGGTGGTGCGCGAGGAAGAGCCGTGTGTTGATCTAGGAATGTTGTGAGGAAGTAAAATATGGAAAGGAATGGAGCGACATACGTCCTTGATGACGAAGACGCGGTCGACCTCGCGGCACGCCCTTCCAGGCGATCGTGGTCCATCCGCTGCGGGACCTGAGCCTTGGACAAAACAGTTGCGCTAAGAGGAAAAGCCAAGAGCGTCAGTCGATCGATGATGTATGTGTATATGTCTTAGATGTACTGGGCAAGGGATGCAGGGAAGTCGTATCCGGAAGATTCGGGGACTTACTCGGGGGGGAGATTGGGGGGTACCAGGGGTGCGGTAATGCCTCCCCGAAACGGAGCAGGGCGACGAGGTGGGACGCCTTCGGGAGTTCCTTGGATGACGGCGCTTGTGATGGGTGAGGCCCGCACAAGGTCCGGTCGCCGCATGATCCCTTAAGGGTAAGCAGCGAGGGGATGCGGGGGGAGGGAAGGCAGGGAGGAGGGAAGGGCAGGGGAGGGGGGAGGTGAAGGTGAAGGCAGTGTATGAGCGTGGGGTATGGGGCACAGGCACGGCAGGCATTCCTGGGAGGGACGCCTGCGACAGCTGCCCTAAGTTTACCGACGGGCCACAGGAGCAGAGCCCCCCAGCCAGCCAGCCAGCCAGTCCGCTCGCTCGCACTCGAAATAGAGCCGTTCTTTTTTAGAACGCCTTCCCCTCTGCTATAAATAAAACCGACACCTGGTGTAATCCCCGCACAGCGCAGGAGGGAGCGTTCCAGGTTTTCCGACAGAGAAAACCAGGGAATCACGAATGGGCCCAGTGGGGAGTGAAAGCAAGTCTCATCACACGAAGGGATAAAGATAGCTCGGAGCCTGAACGGACCCTGTTTCAATTCTGGCGTGAACTATTGACCGCTGGACAGCTGACGCGACTCGCAACGGCGACTCGGTTCTGCGCTGGGTAGGCAGACTCAGCGACGGTGAAAGCCTATCCGAGTCTATCGGCTGCACGCACCTCTGGCTGATGTCCCTCGTCGCATCCACCAGTGACCAATGCCCTCCTCCCCATCTCCCCTCTATCCCCTTCTCATTGGCCGATGGAGGCCCTCTCATGACATAAGCTCGGGGTCCGGCACATACTCGAGCCGAGGCGGGCGTGGGGGAGGGAACCGCTGACAAAGGGGTCGTAATCGCACACGGGGCCGGGGGAGGGAACAAGGAAGGGTTGGAGGAAGGACTGGAGGAACGAACGAGCAAAAGGAAGAGGAAGGAGGGTAGGGCAACGCGCAGAGCGGGAAAGTTAAAAGCGAATTGAGCAATCAGCTTGGCAGGGAACTTGTATGTAACTGGGCTGCTGCCCTCTGGGCCCCACCCCCTGCCAACTCCATTTTTCAAGGCGCATCCGAAAACCTGCACGGAACTTATCTCCTCGCCTTGGCTCTTGGCAAGAACCCATCGTGGCCGTGGGGCTGCCGTGTATGTGCGCGCGCTAGGTGCAGTAACAATAGATCGGGAGAACTGTTCTCCGGACTGGGCGTTTACTGAGGGAAAAGAGGACGAGTATGTCGTCTACGAGCAAAGAACACGGAGGAGGAATTATGTACAGCTCTACTTTATCTACCCCGGGCCAACACAGAAAAAAGTATAGGTAAATGTACGCCGTGAAATGAGAATGTTCGTATACACATCTCTGAGATGGATATCCCAGTCCATAGCCCATGAGGCCGATGTCCGACGAGATAGAACAGGCAAACGTTCATGCTATCGTGATTCCTATCACACAGTGCATAAATCATTATTCCCTCAGGAGTCGGGACAAAGTCCTACTTCGCATTGTCGTCCAACATAGGCACATCCGCAGTCGGCGTACGATGGGCGTGCAACCACCACCTTCACGCCTCCTTTCACCTCGCTGCTCGCAATCTCCCATCCTCGCCGCCCACTGACCAACGAGCAGATTAGAGCATGCCATACTGTAATGCCACACGCCAATTCCCTGACGGGAATGATTAGGTTTGCCCCATGCTAGTCCCTGGCAGGGCTCCGGGGTGAAGGCTTCTGGCAGATATGCCTCAGCCCCGAATTCGGAATCGGGACGTCACACCATAGCTGCTTCCTTCCCTTTCTTGTGAGCGCCGATCCTCCATCGGCCCTTCAAGCCACGCCCCCACCTGTTCCCTCGCGTTCTTCTCTCATCGTCACCTATCTCATGCCTACCATCCGCCTACCGGCCTGCGTTCTCCTCTTCTCCTCTTCCCTTCTCCTCCTCTCCGCCTCTCCTATTTCTCTCCTCGTCTCGTCTCGCTCCACAAAGCCCTCCCCTTCCTCGTCTACATCCCCTTCCCCCCTTTCCGCCACACCCCCCTCTCATCTCTCTTCCGCACCCTGAAGCACGCAATGCCGAGGTACTCCGTGATATCCCTAATCACGAGCGTGCAGAAGCGCGCATAGGCGATGAAGGAGACGACGAGGGTGAGGAAGACGAGGAGGGTCGTGTTGTGCGGGTTGCTTTGGATTATGGGGGGACTGTGGGGGTAGGGGGTTACGGGAGGAAGGAGAAGAGAAAGGTGGTTGGTGAGTGAAAAAGGGAGGAAGAAGGAAGGGGAAAAGGGGGGACGTACATCCCGAAAAGCCTAGGCAAGTTTGCGTCCACAGCGCCGATGACGCTCCAGATCCATATCCAGTCCCACACGGGGAACGGCGTCGACGTGACGTGCGCGAGTATCATGCGGCCCACCTGGTGCGCGAACCTACGTTCCAACATATCAGCCTCAACCCCTTTCAAGGACAGGAACATGAATGGGAAGGAACACTTACTGCAACCCCCATGCACACAGGAACGGCACGAACGCAGCGGAGTTGATAATCCTGCTCCCGCTCCACGCGGGGTGGGAGAGCCACGCAATCTGCAGCGCGGCAGAGAGGACGAAGGGGAGGAGGAGTAGGAGCGGGCGGACGGTAGGCTTGTTTTGCGAACGGAGGGCTGTGCGCACGTTCGCGTAGCTGTTTAAGGGCGGAAGGTGAGTTTTTTCATTGAAAGGGAGAAAGGAAGGGAAAAAGAAGAACGTACCTATGCAGAATATTGAACGCCAACCCTACTGCACCAAATACCATGAACGACTCGTTTAAAGCTAGGTTGGGCACCTTGCTTAGGAGCGGGAGGTGGTCGATGTGCATGAGGGTGAAGATGCGCTGGTCCCAGAATGCTGGGCCTGGAGATTCGGGACTGGATTAGTGACAGGACGATGTAAAGAAGGGGAAGAAGGGGAGAGGAAGGGATAGGGACGTACCGTAGAACCCAGTAATGAAGTATATAACGACGATCATGATAATACCCTCGACAGGGCCGGAGAAGTACCCCAAGAACAGCTGGCCTATTCCATTTCCTCCTCAGTATCACCCCAGACGTAGCGGTGAGAAAGGGAAAACAAACCGGTGTGGTATTCCTCCCATGTGGTGAGGTAGAAGTTTGCGAGCGTAGCAATCTGCGATGCGACGGTCCACCAGGAGCGGCCGAGGCCCATGGCGCGGCAGGCGAGGACTGCTTCGAGCTGGTGGGGCACAAGTTGTCAGTCAATCGTGTAGGGATTGGGGGGAGGGAAATGCTCACTGTGGTGTTAATTGCGTCACAACCTACACATCATGCCCTCTATTAACTTTGCATGCCATTACACGGAAGAGAAGACGAACCATGATCAAACATCTCCCCAAGGGGCCCTGCCATCCCCGTGCGGCGCGCCTGTTTCCTACGATAGTGCAGTGCATCAGCCCTCCGTGCGACCCTCCTCCACTATATGCACTCACCCGTCAATAGCATCGAGGCTCTGGTACAAGAACAGCCCCGCACCCCACCTAAATGTCTTGTCAGCTTTCTGTATTCCTTATCACGCACGATAAGCAAAGGACATACGTGAAATACACCCAATTTGGCGGGCCTGTCGCGCCGTCCTTCTCCGTCAGGTAGAGGGGGTCGTAGTAGAGGAGCGTGAAGAAGTTGACGAAGACGATTAAGAGACCGGTGAGTGTTATCTATACGTCAGGGTGGAGTGAGTTACGTGTCTGGGATAAGGGGAAGGAGAAGGAGAGGGAGGCGTACAGTGTTAGGAGCGACATTGAGAGGCCAGAGCTTGACGAACCAGTTCCAGAATGGGTTGAGGACGTGTCGCGACAAGAGAGACCTGTATAGTGGAGAGTTTTCACGTCAGTCAAACTCGCCTTGATCGAAAGCGCGCATCACAACCACGAAACGCGATCAGCCTAAAAAGCGAAACCAAAATGTACGCACTTGTCTACGCCTTTATACGAGTACTTTTTAAGATTTTCGAGGGAGTGCTGCGGGATGTATCCCATCCTTGCTGTCTCTGTAGGTAACTGTTTT
This sequence comes from Nidula microcarpa, assembly GCA_036937055.1. NCBI lineage: Eukaryota > Fungi > Basidiomycota > Agaricomycetes > Agaricales > Nidulariaceae > Nidula > Nidula microcarpa. The sequence continues at coordinate 5,409 of JASFDD010000162.1, read as the reverse complement.
TGAAAACTTTTTTTAGGGGGCTTGAGGGGGTCGTATTAAAATGGAATCAGATGCGTGTCGAGGTCGTGGCAAAAGGTCCAGAGGGTAGGGTATCGATTATAAGATATATATCGATATTGCCGCAGAGCCTGAGGAAGGGGGAGAAGAGGAAGACGTGACGAGGGGCGCAAAAATCGATGCCACCGAACAGTATAGGCAAAATTGGCACATGTGACTGGAAGAGCCAATCATGATGTCAGTTGAAGGGCTTGGCGGAGCGTCAGATATTTGATTTGGGAAGTTGCGGCAAATAGGATGACGAACGTGCGCGACGTCAGGGCATGATTCCAGTTTCATTCCAGTAAGATCCCAGTCCATCGCACTCACCTTTTCGTCTATGTACTTCAGCGTCGACTTGAATCTTACTCGTTTAGATTTTATGGGGTAATTTTTAAGTTCGATGCTTATATGTAGTTCTGAAACACAACTCAAACATGATTTTTTTTAAATTTCTGCTGCTTGCTGCTCTTTGAGGAATGAATAGATTGCGGGAAATAATACTCTGGGAATGTGCTTGCGCTATTAAACTACACTGGCACTTTGCTAATATATAAAATCCTGCAAGTCAAATGCAAGTCCCTCCAATACAATTCGAAGTGAATCCGGAATAGTTATGGTTGCAACTTTAATACCACTGTCTCAAGTCCATTCCAGGACGCTCCCTATCTCTATCTTTCCGTCCAAATTATAAGGCAAATATAGCGGGTATAAATTTTGTCTCCGGGTTTTGAAGTGAAATGCCAGGAACTAAAAAGGAGTCCAGAATTAGCTCGGGGTCTCCAAAACCTTCCAATAAAAAAGACGGTACTCACAATGCGTTGCGAATATATTTATGATTTAGAAGGCGTGGAAGAAACAAATCCGCCAAACCCATATGAGCTGGAGAGCGCGCCAAAGGCGGCTTCGTAATTTTTGGGTTGGGGTGCAGCCATAGGATGAGGTGCTGATGGCACCACAGAAGCCTTCTTCGACGCCTTCTTTGACTGCTGAGGGACTATTGGGACGCCTCCAGCAAATCCGTAATTGGACGCGAGAGCTCCAAAAGCGGATTCGTAATTTTTAGGCGACACGGGTGCAGAATAACTCGAAGATGATTGCGAGCGCGCCTTGTTAGAGAGAAGGGAGGCGGAGGATGAGGATGCGGAGTAAGAGTTCATATTAGAATTCGAGGAGGTTAAAGTCTCGGTGGGGATTTTGTTGGTGGTGGCGGAGATGATTGTTTGAGAATACTTCAAATTATTGTTGGACTGTATGAAGCTGATTACTTGCCTTCTTATACGCCTGCAGTACTTACTTGTATTCCACTGCGAGCGGCTGCGGCAGCACTGCCACACCTGCGGCGCATTGATTCGAGTCACAAATTCCATGCGCTCTCAAGCCATATCCCGCCTCGCTCGGTAGACAGATAGCACGTACTGCGATCTTTCAGTGTCTGTCGGACCCGGAGTCTTCGGATACATATGAGAAAGAAGGTGAAAGCAGTGACTCAGACTCGACTTTCACAGCAGTGTCGTGAGACTTGCATTGAGTTCGGATCGATGCGGTGACTGTTGTTGATGCTTTCATCAAAAACTGCTGTGACTTCCCCCGCTCAATCTCCATTTCCTTAGGTTCAGTGGAGGCAATCTGTTTATCTTCCCAAGACAACGCGCGATTGAGCGGGATGTAGATTCAATGGAATTTGAGAAAGCAGTGCAAACTTCTATGTAAGTACGCGTTTTTTCTCTGTAGTTCCTCGGGCGCTGAGGGCTGTACAGATAATTGACAGCAGTGAGGTAATAAACTTGATCTAAGAAAATACATGCACGCAGTGTGACAAGGACCAATGAGGAGTCTTAGGTTAATTACTTTGCTATCAAGTCTTAGCATATGCAGAGCCTTCCTGCTTTCGTATAGTCGGCTGACGAGCAGCAACAGCCTCAGGCTTCGCTGCTCGTAAAAATTCTTGGATAAAATCAATGCAGATCGAACACGATCAGCAATACATACAGGAAGTATCATAAAGTGATATTCGCTCACCGAGATATATGCACTCCTCTAAGCCCGCAACCACTCCTTACTTTTCATTAGCCCAATTTTCCGAATAGGTTCCCCTCCAAATTTCGGCACCTCTGTCAATGTCACTGAGGTCGGACCGGCGCACAGTTTGCAGTAAATCGGGGATGTCTTTCTGCCTTTGCTTTTTGTTGATGTACTCTTGCATCCAATCTAGAAGGTCATGAAAGTATTCCACTGGAGTTAAAATGAGTGATAAAGCTGAATGAAAGAAAGGTGCATGACTAACGGGTTGGACGCGAACGGTGTTCGTTGGCACCACGATTGCGAGAAATTTCGCCCTTGCTTGCTGCTCGGTCTGCAGGCATGGAAGAGAAGCTCCAGAGTTGAATTTCAATGCGTCGAGGCTAATATATTGGGCAAGCAGCTTAGGCAATTCATGCTTCAGTACTGTTTCTGGCCACCTGACAACCCCGCTTTGTTTGATAATTCTGAGTGGCTTTTGAACAAATACAAAATGGTGAAATGTTAAGATCATTCACAAATACACACGAATTTACCATAAAGTGCGTCTGCTATCCCAAAAAAAAAATCCAGAGCTGCAACCTGCTGTGTAAATTACAAGTCCAGAGTCCCAGGCCTACACTGGGCTGCGACGCGTCGCGTTGGCGCATATTTGGCAACGGCATATGCACGTGGTGGTCATTGTGCACACCGCGGACGAGAATTTTCCGCGTCATTGTTTCGCAAAAGGCTGCATCCGTCGTTGTCTTTGACATCCTTAACGCTCGATTTTACTGGGATAATATCGCTAACGACTACGACGAAAGACGAAAGTGGATATTTTGATAACAATAGACTATGTAAGGAGCGATCATGGTGTTTGACTTTCTGATAAAGAGCTAACCTTCGTGTATCGTCACTGCTCCAGATGATGGCAGACAAACACGATGGCGCCACAACTCAGTTAGTGCAGGACGCTCATTCTTTCGCGGTCCAGTCTTTCCATCGTTCCCACAACGCCTATGAAGCTACTTCAGTCTTACGGTGCCAGTCGAAATCACGAAGATCTTTTTCCGGGTCTGCAAGCGATACTACGAAACCTACCCCGATGTCGAGCACGGCCAACACAGCGGTCACTGGCACCTCACGTACGAGGGAGACGTATCCCCACTACTCCTTGGCAAGATCTGCAGGAGATGGCGGGACATCGCGTGGAAGACGCCTCGTCCATGGAACAAGATCGTGGTGGAGTTGTCGCCTGAGAGATATAATAGGCATGTGGTGCTGCTGGAAGAATGGCTTGCGCGTGTGCGGCCCAGCATTCGCACTAGCCACCGGATTTTTCAGATATGTTGCTTCCGAATCTCAGATATCTTGACCTGGAGGGCATTGTCTTCACACCCTTAGTTCTAGCGGAGGTGCTCGCTTCGCGATGGAAAAGTGGCGAATTCAAACCCGACGATCTTCCTTCTTCATTCACTAAATCTGGATCGGCGATATTCAAGTTGAAGTACAAATGGAAAGCAGAGCAAAATCCAGCCGCAGAATTTCGTAAACTGCACAAGAGGGGGATGGACCTGGATTTTTATCTACCTCAAACCGAGAACTAGTAATACCTTTATTACTACGAGCTGCACTAGCGACAGTGCTCGTAGAAAATACAATGTCCGAAGATATTCTTACTTCGAAAAAAGATTGCTGTTATGACTTCTACATCCTATTTCTTGCTTTGTTCTGAGACTACTTTGATCTGTGTGGATGTGACAGCGTAGACCAGTGGCCGATTCCTTTACGAGAGACTTGCTCTCATAGAAGGACGGCAAAGAATCTAGTCACAAGCTTGCGATCTTTGATCATTCTGTTCTCTTGCTTATCTTCGGCTGTTTACATGACTTAGACAGGCGCATGGTACATGTTGATGTAACTCTATTTTTGAGTTCGTAGATGGTGCAAGGCTGGCTGCTTGTACGTCGGTTCATGATGGATTTTCGGCAGATCGGTGGGAGGCGCGTGGATAGAGACTTCCAGTAGCACTGCTCTTCGTGCCGTGGCTGCTTAAACGATGGCTAACGTGAAGCAATAGGACCGCACATTTATCGCAAATCGCTGCAAGTTCCAGGATACAGAAGTGACTAGTTTCAAACCAGGTCCGTGGCTGAAACGTGTTCTTTATATGCGTGTCGTTGATAAGCCACTTTAGAATAGAACATATCGCGAAATGCTGACCTCAATGAAATATTGCGGCTAAAATTCGAATGCAAAACTGTGCAGAAATTTATGCAGTCCTGTGATAACCATGAAGACATCACAAACCTAGTTGGCTTTATGACGCGAGAATGGCTCCATAATCCATGTGCACGAGGCCCGTATCTGTCGGACATTCGTCGGGAGCAACATAATGACTCGTACGAAACTACGAAGTGAGTCATTGTGTTGCTAGAGTTCCCCAATGTATGGGAGAGGAGGGTCTGTCACAAATTCCGAACTGCCATCGACACAAGTGTAACTTGTAAGGGGGGAATTGATACTGCGAATTATACGGGAACTGACCAACTAACAACCATGTGTTAAAGTCTCAGGTTGGCTAATTAATACCGTGGCCATGGCCATAAGGGGATTCTACGAAGACTTTTCAAATGAAAGCAATGCCTCGAATCCCTTTATGAAGCTTCTATTAGTCCTAAATTTGCGACGCACCACTACAGGGATCATTCAGAATCCCACGAAGATCGACTTGTAGAATATAGGGAATTTTTCAGCGGCTTAGAAATATGAACTCTTTTACATGCTTATTTCGCTGAAACGCTTACCGTATTTACTGAAGAATAATTAAAATGTAAGCTTTGAAAGACGAGGCTAGAAAAGATTTCCAGCCGCAAGTCCCTACTCAGTGGATTAATTCAGCAATCGCTGTGAGGGAAATAGAACTCGACATCATCGTAGAGTATTTGTAAGCAAAACTTAGCCTTTGCCACGACGCGATAGGCTGCAATCCATGTGGACAACTGTCCAGATAGCTATCGTTCTGACTCGTTGATCAAAGTTCGGTCCCTTGACTCCTAAGTTCACGGTTACGGTTCTCGCTTATGTGTTCAAGTGCTCTATAAAGTTAGGATAATTCTATTTAGAAACCCCGGTACATGCGGGAAACCCCACTGTCTATTTGGAAACCCGTGTACTGATGTTGACACTTGGCCGGTCCTCTGGGAGTTCGGAATATCATGTGGTATTTAATTCCGAGCATGTCCAAGTACTTTATATGCACGTCCCAGTTGTGTCTACAAGAAATCTATAAGTAGTTGAGGTAGTTGAATATCATGTCTGAAAAATCCTATGTCTGTTCTTGCAGGAGAGGACAACAACTATGATTGT